>JAOEHY010007079.1:0-24021 GCA_025447955.1 Psilopsiagon aurifrons | reverse complement strand
TTTCATCAGGTCCCATGGACTTGTGCATGTTCAGGTTCCTAAGATGGTCTCGAACCAGATCCTCTCCTACAGTGGGCCCAGGGTCTTTATTCTCACAGTCCCTGTGTCTGCCTTCGGAGACTTGGGTGGTGTGGTCAGAGCATTTGCCGGTGAAGACCGAGGCAAAGAAATCATTATGAACCTCAGCCTTCCCCAAATCCAGGGTAGCCAGTTCTCCCGATTGCTTCCAGAGGGGGCCCACATTGTCCCTAAGATGAGCACTGTCACTCAAAATGTCCCCTGCTTCTTCCCCCAACTTTGTATGCTGAGCATTGATGCCATATGGTGTGGAATGTCCCTTGGGTCAGTTGGGGACAGCTGTCCTGGCTGTGTCCCCTCCCAGCTGCTTGTGCACTCCCCGCCTGCTCTGTGGTGGGGTATGGTGAGAAGCAGAAAAGGCCTTGACTCTGTGTGAGCAGTGCTCAGCAATAGGGAAAACATCCCTGTGTTACCAGCACTGTTTTCCAGCACAAATTCTATAGATATTTTTATCTAGAGCGTAAGTTGAGAAGGGTCTTATAAGTCAACTTAAGCATCTATTGAACTTGGATTTTAACTTGCAGTCATGTGTACTTGAAGTCAAGTTTAAAACTTTGAATCACGTAAATTAACACTAAATTTAAAACACAAATCCAGTTCTTAGAACTGAGTGAATTAGAATAGATTTTTTTCCATTCTTGTCTTAAGTAGGTGCCAGCAAGCTTTATGGGCTTGTTATTTAAATGGGTTTTATGCCAAAACATTTTACATGCCATATTTTTAAAGAAATTGTGCTGTTTTGCTAGAGACCATAGTTTTCACCCATAAAATGCTCTAGCTGTAAAATCTGTGAATGATTGTTTTTTGTATCATCTTTGGCCAGTTTTATAACACCCTGAAGCAATAAAGTGGCTGTTGAAACTGTGTAATGTAAATTATCTGTCCTCTGTTAGCAAATCGTTGATTGGGGTGGTATTCATTTCTCTTGTTGCACATACTTTAAAATTAACCTGCAAGACCCATGGGTGGGGTCTGAATCATAGCTTTTTTAATGTTTCTGTTAAAATGCCTGAATCTGAGTTCTTCTGTGTTCTGTCATTTCTTTGAGGCTTTCTGTAACTTTGCGCTGACAATAAAGTGTGATTGATTACTTACCTGCAGCACAGAATAGAGTAACTACAAAGGTGTATTTGCGGGTGTAGTTTCAAAAAGCATTTCTCTGTGTGGTGCTGTTGGTATAAACAGTGCCACCCCCTTATGTGTGCTTGGGTGTTCATGTAGTGAACCTGAGCAGGAAGCTGGTCCAGATTGGAAAAAAAATGAGCAAGGGAAATAATGATTATTTTTAACCCAGATAAGTTATGAGTGACATACTGATGTTTGGAAGTGATGGGTAAGTGAAGAAATGCTTGTAGGAAGCTGAGATATCTGCATTTCAGTTATGGCGTTTTCTTACTAGTATTTTTGTTTGTGTTTTATTTCTTCATAGCAGTGAATGATATTTTGCATACATCTAAGTAGAGATCTACATACTAGCTGGAGCAGGAGCATAAATAAAATGGTCTCTGCTCAAGCTGTGCTAATGGAGCTGTGATCTGGGTACCGCTTGAAGTCCCAGCTAAGCGCAGCACACAGCTGTTAGTAGCCTTGCTCCCTCCTGCACATTCAGGCTTTCTCTCAGTTGTGCCAACTCTGTCACTAGGCCAGCAGGAAGGCAGCTCAGGAAGCTAAATTGGCTGAAGTGTAGCTTTTCAAAAATATTTTTTTCAGCTGCCCTTGCTCCATGAAGCAGCTCTCCATAGAGGCTGCTGAGAACCAGAGCTCACCTGTGTCCGGAAGCAGCAGTAGGGCCCATTGCTGTACCTCTGATTTGTGTAGCCTCCATACACCAGGACTGTGGCATGCTGAAAGGTGGCTGCATCCATTTCTAAGCAACTGTGCTGTCTTCCTGCTCTCTGCACTTCCTGCCAGACCCTCCACATTGCCACTGCATTACCCCTGCCTGGTTTCAGCAGTCCCCTCTACCGTCTGCTCCCCTGGCACCTTTGTAGTTCTCCATCACCTTCTGCAAAGTGCTGCCAAACTGGAGGGGAAAGTAGCAGGGATGGCAAGGTGAAACGTGCCTTGAGCTTGAGGGCTTTGATTTGAGGAATGCTGGTTTAGGAGATGTGGTGGCTGGCATATGAATAGGGACTTTTCATAAGAGACAATTTGACTTTTCTAGCTACTAAAGCATTTAATGTCAAGAATGCTTCAGAATCTACAACTCTCATGGAGGTCTGCAGGACTTTCAGAGCATCAGTAGTACTTTTATTTTGGTTTCTCATTTGCAAGGCCTTTTTAAAGTTTAATAATGAAAAATGTCACAGAAGAGCTGCTCTTTATGCCTTTTAAGCTAATGTATTCTACCAAGTGGTACTACTTCAATATCCATTAAATAGCACAGCTGGCACAGAATGAGAGTATAATCTGTGTTTGTTGATGAAAGAACATAATGTAATAGCAAGAATTAATGTAGTGTACCCCAGGAGCATACATGTTGTCTGGTGTGTGTGTCTTCCACGCAATGTATGTGTTTTCCACTGTGGAGGTTCATCAGAATAAAAAGAATGAATTGTGTAGCTCCGAAGGGTAAATTTGGAAGCTTTAGTCCCAAGTAAAGATAAGACTCTGTTGTGGAATTGATACTGTTTTCAAAGGGTGCTATGGTTTCTGTTTTGACATGGTCATGGCTAGTAATGGTAATAGTCTTGGCATCTTCAGCAGTCTCTAGAATTAGTCCTTTATGAGAGAAAATGGGCTTTCAATATAGCCATCAGATGCTAGCAAAATCGATGGGCATGGGCGAGCTTGTCCATGCTAGCTATAAACCAAATCAGCTTGTTTTCTGTATACAGGAGTGTTTGAAGTTCTAGCATGGTGTTTTAAACTACATCAACCTCAAAAATAGTATCCAGAAGTTGCAGAAATTTGAAGGACAAAAGATTGGCTCATACAGTAAAACAGAAACATTAAGTCAGTGTGAACCCTCATGTAGAGATTGGCACTGAATGCAGTTGGTAGAGAAATAAAAACTCTGTATGAAGTCTTTGAGGTCTTCGTATTTCAGGTGATATTTGACACTGTACAGTACTCAGAATTCCCCATAGCCAAGCAGAGGTGGAGGTGTGTGGGATTTATCTGAGGCTGAAATGTTGCCATCCCAGCACCAGGGAAGTTTGATGTGCTCCTTAGGCTTTTGATTAAGGATTTAACTTTTTTTCTTTTAAACTGAATTGTATCACTGTTTTGCTCATTCAGGGGGAATTAGAGCTGAGTCTTTGTACTACTTCTTTGTGAATCCCAATCTTGGATGTGACTGCTGCGTGAGAGCATGTGCTGCACATATTCTGGCATCATATTTATTGATTACAGAATGTGTGTATTCTCAATACACAAATTCAGAACAGTTTTTTATCCTTAGAGATTATTTGCTACTTAAAATAGCAAGTGATAATTTCAGTACAGTAATGTTAATACAACTTTTCTGTGTAGTTGAAGGTACCAGTGCTTACAAATGTCATGTGAGACACAAAGTCAGCAGTTTAATCCTGAAAACCTTCTGACAGAAATTGTTTTCTAAATGACACCTGGTCAAACTTGTTAACAGAAGGAATATATATGTAATAGAAGGAATATGTAATAGAAGGAATCTTATAGAAAGACTTGTTTAAATAAAAGTAAATATGACTTCTTTGGTGAGGGGAGCTTCATTTAATTGTAAACTTTTGCTCTTCAAAAGGGCACCTTCACTGTACAGTCTTTCAAACTACAAATTTGGGATGATAAAATGCTTGAAGAAGAAGCTTCACCAATGTCTTGGGAAGAGTTCAGTCTTACAAAAAGAAAAACATCAGAATTTTGGATTGTTTTCTCTCCATTTCACCCCGGCCATACTCTTACAGTTAGTAAAGATATAGTTGGTAATAGTGATTCAGAAAGGTGTCCCAAGGGAATAAAAAAAGTAATTGTGTAAATAGCAGCAAATCAGGGGGTCCACAACTCATGGTACTGAGGAGTTTTTAAATGTGGATGGGTTTGCAAGCCATATTTGCATTCTTATGTTACAGTCCATTATTTTGAAAAGTAAGAGCAAATGGTTACTCAGGCTAATTTTATAATGAAACCCATGGTTCTGGGACAATACTGATTACAGATAGAATTAGTTTATCTTTTTAGGAAGCATGTTTCAAAGTTCAGTGCAAGATCCTATAGAAGGGCAAGGTCGTATATGTTTCTCTGATCTCTTACAATGCTTGACACTCGTTCTCTGACATTTTATTTGGTTGTGCTCTTGTGTCCAATTGTTTGACAAGCAGCAAAACTTGTGGCTAAGTGGTTTAGCCAGGATCTTTTGTGAGTGGCACAGGACAAGAAAAAAAAACTCTGGGGTCCTTACTGACTGATGATGCCAAACTCTTTATTATCTTTTGTATCTTTTAACTGTCATCAGGTGCCCCTCTTAGGAGGGAGAGCTGTTCATTCATTGTTTGACTTTTCTTACTTTTTAATTTTTCTTTATATGTGTCAATAGCCTCTTTTGAGGATGCACTAACAGGGAGAAGAACTATATATACAGTGTGATGCAGCCTCAGCACTATCCTCCTTTTGTTAGGCTGGAGGCTGTTCCACTGGCAAGTGGTCCATGCTGTGTGCTGATCAGAGGAAGGGCCTTGCTGCTGGGAGCGCTGCTGTGGCAAAGATACTGTTCCTTAATGGGACAAGCTAAGCTTTAATCTTTGTTCTGCTGCTTATTCGGGTGTGTAGACGCTGACACGCACATGCACAAATACCACGTTTCCATTCATGTTGAATAAGGGGTAACGGGTTAAAACTCAAACAGGGGAAGTTTAGATTGGATGTGAGGAGGAAGTTCTTTACTGTGAGGGTGGTGAGGCACTGGAATGGGTTGCCCAGGGAAGTAGTGAATGCTCCATCACTGGTGGTGTTCAAGACTGGATTGGACAAAGCCTTGGGTGACATGGTTCAGTGTAAGGTGTCCCTGTCCATGGCAGGAGGGTTGGAACTAGATGATCTTAAGGTCCTTTCCAACCCTAACTATTCTATGATTCTATTCTATCCTTCCAATACTACTTTTGCAGATCTTTATTTAGGAAGAGATCTACACAAATCGGACAATTCATTACGGGTCCAGCAGAGAGGTATGTTTATTCTTTGCTAAAAGAAAATGCTCTCTGGTGATAACATTGAGCAGCAGTTGCCTAATGTAGTAGAATACACATGCAGCAGAATAAAGCTTTGTAGAGCTCTATATTGAGAGCTCCAGGCTGCTGCAGAAATTTTTGTAGTGTTTCAGCAATGTTCAAGAAAAAAGCATGTTATAAGCTGCAAAAAGGAGCTTTAAAAAAACCCTGATATAAAATACAAGGAAATGGAGCTTTTAGATGTGTTAGTTGTAAAGCACTAAGAATAAAGATTTGTTGTTTAACAGAACTTTGCTCTCCACTGTACAGGTAGATCAAGCTACAATTTTTGGGACTTTCATTTCAAATAGGAAAATACTTCGTAGGTCATGGATCAGCTATACTAACGGAGCATGTTAAATCACTAACAAAGAACTACTCAAAACTTAGAGAATGTTTTAGTTATTTAATTATATAGAAGTTGACTGTAAGAGATGCAGCAGTGAAAACAAAGTGGATGTACAAACATGATTATACTTGGGTTTTACTTAAATCTTCTGGGCACAGCCTAATAATCAAGATTTTAATCAGTTGGTGTAGCCCAAAGCGTGGACAGGTGTCTACACAGTCAGGTTACCATGGTTTAACAGATCAGACACATTAACTGAATGTGCTTATGCTCTTTTGCATTGCAAATGCAAAGGAAAAAAAAAAAGCTAACCTAAATCTGCTTTTTGGCAGATGCAGTTCAGTGGTGACAAAAGGTACCCTAGGGTTGTGGGTCTGACATCTTCTCAGCTGCTACTGAAGAGGCTACATAGACTTGATTTAGAGGACTAACTAGCTATTGTTAATCTTTCCCTTTCATACAGTGAATTGGAGTCACAGGGGACATAAAGTTAAATAATTGTTAGAATTTCTCCTTAAAGCAGGAACTAAAAATGGACAAGAAATATTTGTGGAGGCACGTGAACAGAACTGGAAAATTCAGAAGTCTTTCAAATGTGCTGTAGAGAGTTCTTTGTAGAACAGGGAGAAACGATAAACCCAAGAAACAATTTTTTTAAAGAACACAGATTTAATGATATCTGGGGAGGATGTAATTGTCAGTTTCCTAAGAAGCAAAAACTATGTATAAAAGCTAGATGGTCAGGTAGGGCCAGGTTACTTGTATCCAAGTGCTAAGAACTTGCTGATAACAAAAGAGGAACCAAATGCCAAATGGAAGAAAGGCACATATTGAAAATAGGTACTGAAACTGTATTTATCTTCTTCTTTATTTTGTAAAACATGGTGGCGTGGTCTTGGTTTTGATAACATCTTCCTGAATCTGTTTAACATTTCGGTAAGAAAGACCTGCAGGCTTTTTAGTGTTGTTTCTATTATTCTGTTAGAGGACTGGGTATGAGACATGTCAAAAACATAAAGCAAAACTTTTCCTGAAATGTTTGAATAAACAGTATTTCAGAGAATAAAATACTACAAAATATAAACTCAGTGCCTTCTACTTAATTACAAAATTTGGCACTTTGCTGGCTTTGAAGACTTGGCAAAAGCTGTGGGCTTCAGGGCTAGAAGGCATTTGTGGTTAAATATTGGGGAGCTGACTCACTAGCTAAACTGACTCAAGCCAGGCATCCTTTTTGAGAATTAAACTGCATTCTCTCTTCCTCTTACGCCCCATTGCTTGACTTAATCGTTGTATCCTTCTGCTTTTTTTTCCCACCTCCTTGCCTTTCTCCTTGATCCTTTATTCAAAAAAGCCTTTCCATAGCACTGATGTTTAAAACTTCAGTCCCATTTCTGCTGTTATATTGTTGTGCGAAAATGATGCTTTTCATGTACGCTGTTCTTGAGAGGACATTTTAAAAGAGATTTGGAATTTCCAAGAATAAAATAATTTAGAAGTGCTTGCTTGTTTAACCTAATGTCGTGGTTTGGAGTTTGATGTTCTGGCTGTTTCTTGTAAAAGGATGTAGTTAATCTGGCAGGCATTCACAGAAAACAATATGGTGGTGTGGATCTGGAGAAATTGTTTTAGTAAGAAATTGAAAAATATTTGCATATGTGTAAGTTGTTTTAAAAATGATACCAAGTAAAATAAAAGTCTTGTTTCTCTGGAAGTTTGGAGCAAGAGGCTTGGTTTTTGGAGAGTGATTAAAGTATAGAAACAAGGAACGTTGTCCTACATCCTCAGAGGGATTAATGGGGATAGTGGAGCAAACAGCTTGTGTGCTTCTGTTCAAGATGCATGTTCATAAAAGACCTAGAGGTTTTGAAGTGTGCTGAAGTGAAGATTTGAAACGCATTTAATGCTGTGTGTATATATATATATATATATACATGTGTACACATATTGAATAGAACAGTTTATCAACCTAGTATCTGGATGAAATGTGTGATTACCTTCTGTATCGCATTAGGATAGGCCAAAATATGGGACTGCTTCGCTTCAGGATAAGGGATTGTGAGTCTTAGAATTAAATGCTAGCGGGAAGTGGAGAAGGCTAGGATCAGATTCACATTTATCAGTCTTATATGTCATGAAGTATTTAAGAGTTGGCACAACATCGCTGCCTGCTGCAGTTCTCTCTGCTTGTCTAACTCAGCTGTTTGAGTTGGTCTTTAATCTTCAGTTCTGCTGTAATTGTGGCAAATATAAGAGCTTTTCAGTCAGAATGAGCATGTGTTTTTAAGGAATTACGGATGAACAGTGTTCCAACAAATGTTTAACTAGCTTACTCAAATTTGAGCATTTTGCTAAAATGATCACTTTTAAGGAGAACTGTAGAGAATTAAATTAATGCTAACATGCCATTTTGAAATTTTACATAATGACTCTTCAACATCAGTTGGCAGTCCTCAATTTAAACAAACCAACCAGGCTCCTCATTTGCTTTTCTTTACGTTTCTTTTCCTCTGCTTTTTAAAATGGTATTGGGTATTCTTACATTGCGCTAAGGCAGAGTGAGGTATGGAGGAAGAAGTTGCTGTTCACTTTGAATCCAAATGTACTGTTACATATACAGCAAAACAGATCGAGTTGTGAAGGTCTGGGTGTTAAAAGAAACGAGTGAGAAAAGAGAAGAAAGCCTCCTGTGAGTCTGAGAAGCAGGCAGTTGGCAGTGCCGGCCGAGGAATGTTGCTGAGAGGGTGAGTTCCTGGTGTGATCCTGCATCAGCCTCCTTGCTGAGTGTTCAAAGTGGGCTCTGAGGGCGGTGTGCCGAAGTGGCAAGCTTGTGTGCTGGAGCTTGTGTGTGGTTGCTGTAATTTTGTTTTCATAGGAGCCAGAAGGCTTTTCAGTTTAGGTTGGGTCTTGCCAGGTTTGGTTTTTGTTGTTGTTTGGGGACTTTTTTCCCCCTTTGGAAAAGGCTGAAGAGAGAAAAGGAACATACATTTATTACTGTATTTTAATGATAAGTCTGATAACATGCTCATTTAATAAAAATCTTGAGGTAAAACTCCACCTGTTAGCATAAGCAAAGTTATAAAGTGGATTCTGCAACTTCACCTCTACCATTCATAGTTTGTTTTCCATAATTGCAGCCAGCGGCACCAAACTCTTTCTCAGCATGTTTAGTTTCTCCTTGGATCCCCTTCACTGTTTTTAACTCTGTTATGGTTTGTTAGTACTGCTGCTTTTTCATCCTCATAGTACTTAGGTACCTTCAATATTAATTTTCTTAGTAACTATTGCCAAGTGGATGAAGGGCAAGGATTATGTCTGACCTTAGTTCAGCTAGTTTTACTGGTAAAACACCATCTCCCCAAAATACATTTGCTGTCTGGGGGTGAATTGGAATTGTTACATTACTATTTGTCAGACTGTGCAAGACAAGGGCCTTCCAGGACACCTGGAAGAAGAGGAGTTGGTTCGAAGGGTGGTGGCATGCTTGGGCAGGCAAAGAGAACATTTTGTGCCCCTTTTGCTATATTTCTCCGGGTTTCTTCCTGTTCTGCTGAACACGCGTATCCCTTTAAAGCCCTGTGTTTCCACAGGAGAACATTCCAGCTCTGGCACCTCTTACATGTGTTCAGTCTCCAAACATTAAAGTAAATTAGTCAGCCTTTGCTGGTGTACAGAAATCTCGTACTTTTTTCCCAAGTAATTATGAAGTGAAGAGGTCCTTTTTGTGACCATTGGGGGAATGAGGCTCTTGGAGCTGACCACACTTCAGTAATTGCTAGTTCAGGGCAAATGTCTTCCTTTGGTGCTGCATCTCTTATGTGCATGTGAGGTCTGGTACGTGGGAGTCCCCTGTTCCAGAAACCTAAGTTTTGTTTTCCAATTGAAAGAACTTGGCTTCGTGGTAGTGAAGATACACTAGCCAAAATAAATAGAAGGTCGAAGTATGGGCTATTTTAAGTCCTAAGTAGGATACCAGGGTTCTTAAATCATATAGAATTTGCCACCATGGATTACATCATGACTCTGAAGACACAGGATTTGCCACATCAGATAGATAGGTTATCCATTTAATCCGTTGTATTAGCCAGTTACGAAGCAGGCAATATTTGGCTACCAGAAAAACTCAAAGGGCTGACTGCAGTCCCATTTCAGCTTTCTTCACCTATTTTCTGGAAGGAATAACATGGCAATAAACCAATCATTATTTTACTCAGTAACATTTTTTCTTATGTGGTAAGTTGGTTCCTCTGTTTATTAGTCTGTTTGCTGTCTCAAATGCCTGTAGGATTTCCACTTGCATCCTAAATTTGTTATGTGCGAAAAAATCAAATCTGCTTTGCTTTACTGACAGCTCTGGTTAACGAGCAGAGGATGTGTAATGCGTTAACTTAGAAACTGATTATGTGTAACCTGAAATGCTCAGATTTATGCTCTCAGTTTGTACTTAATATCTAAGGTGACAGTATCCAGGTGAAATTCCATGCTGTAGAATAACCGTTAGCATCAACTGTGCTCAAAAGCCCTTCAGCTGAGAAAAGGATTTACCATAATGCACCCTTAGGGATTTGGCTGTGCTTTCTTCAAGTATTTCCAATTGTGAGAGTTTAAAAGAGGAGAAAGATATACTGGAATGAGCTTCAGGGAGGGGCAGTTGTATGCTGTGTGGCTCATCATAGGGCAAACAGCAAAACAAAACAGAAGTTGAGTGGAGTTGCTAGTGTTTGAAGGAATTGAGTATGTAAGCTTCAGGTTCTGTCATAAGAAGATTTCGGGCCGGTAGAGGTAATGTAAACTTTGCCATTGTTTGGAGTGAATTTTTAAATAGAGGACTTAATCCACGGCTTGTGCAATATCGCTTAAAGTATGTTTTCCTTTTGCTGTATTATTTCCTTAATATTCTTCATGAAGGATCTAGAAAAAGAGACTGCTTTATAAATTGTATCCTGTCCTTGCTGCTTGTTTTTTTGCAGGGTGAAAGTTCACTGTTAAACAAATCTAAATACACCAGTTGTAATAAAATATCAAGCAATACTGACCATGCTATATAAGGGTGGGAATGATGAAACATGAAGGGTATAAAATCTGAAATAATTTTATGTTAGTATCATTCTGTAAAGAGTTTTAAAGGAAAAATAGGTCCTTAAGGGAAAAATAAGGGACAGGAAGAGAGATCAAAAGTAAGTTGTGGAGTGGTTTTTGTCTGTTTGACAGCAATTTTGTTTCCATATAATTAAAGCCATGAAAAAGATTAAAAACAACTTCTGCTTTAAACGGAATCAGTGTTGAGACATCAGTAATATTCCTGAAAGAAGCGGTTCATCCAATTCTAATGAAATTAGATTTCTTGTTTTGCATAGGTCACCTCTGTCACCAAGTCTTTTGTCTGGGATTAGTCTTGCAGCATGTGCTGGCAACTGATGGTTGCAGTAACACCACTGGGGATGCTTTGTGTCTGAATACTTGTATAAATGTAAACATCCAAACCCTTGGATGCCACGAATGTTGAACTTTGAGAGAAAAGTATCAAAGTTAATTTTTCCTATTTCAGTGTGTTTGGTTGTCTAGCAATTTGTGATGTCTACTGCTAATGTCTAAGTCAGATGCAATGTAGACAACCAAAATTTGGACTCGGTTTCTCATATGCTAAATGGAAGGAGGTCAGTCTCTGTGGAGTGAAGGTGTTGACTGACAGTGTTTAGGCTAGTAACCTAAAATGCAGGATGTATCTGTTGTCTACTTGAATAATAAAAACCTTTCGTCCATGCTCCTCTGGTTTTCCTTTGCACCTTTCCACCTGAAGTAAAGAGGTTTTTTTTTTTTTCCTTGAGTGAGGTAGGGAAAAAAATAAAGTTCTAGAAAAGATCAAATCTAGAAATGTGATGGGTCTGTTCCTACACAAAATATTTGAAGTGTTAGCTATCTTAAGTAATAGTTTGGGGAGGTTAATATATGCTTCTAAAGAGGTTTATAAGAGGTGACAACATTAATATGCATGGACGGAGGGAGAAAAGGCAGTTTTGCTTAATACTTAGCAATTTGTGCATATTTTTTCTATAGGTAAAGTAATTTGCCATCATCATCTCTTCTGATAATTCCTGAGAAAGGAAGGAGAAAGCCCTTTCTGGGCTTGAGACAGTCCTTTGTGAAGGGCTAATTCTACTTCTCCCTGTAAGTTACAAATGGAGGCTTCATGGGTTTTCAGAGCAAAAGAAGAAAAAAGTTGTCTCCCACTTTCTTCTGCATTTTGTATTTTGGGGTTGCATCTTACCTGAGAGAAGTTTCAGCAGGGGCACCCTCAAGTTCTCCCATTTCAAACAGGCTCACACAACAGGCATAAAGGAACAAAAACCCCTGCTCGTGCTTGCCTGCACTACAGCTTATGTGGAGGCATTCAGCTGTGTCACGGGAAAACATGGCTCCAATGTGGCATATAGCTTAGGTCAATGACAAGGCAATTGTAAACCTTCAGGAAGGCAACCCAGGAGCCTCCTGATTTTTCTTGAGGTCTGGTACCAACTGCTGTTACAGCCATCAATCAGAAGGTTGAAATTTGGCTCTCAGTCAAATGTGCACCACTTTAAACAGGCTGTGGTATCTACAAGATCATGGTTTCTGTAAAGGGTACCATTTTCGTTAGGTATTCAAGTAAACTGCACTTCCCTTATGTGGGCTGTTGCCAGTTCTTGAGAGTGCTTCGTGATGGCATTGATGACTCCAGGACAGAGAGTCGTGTGCAAGTTAAAATTTTCCCTTTTGTGCTAAAGTCTTTTGCATGATACATGTGAATTTAAGCATGGCACAATTTGAGCTTGAAAGGGCATGCATGGTCCATTCTTTCAAAGTTTTAAGAACTTAGGAAGCAAAGATGCTAGCTATTTTTTAACAACCTTACTCCCTCGCATACTGGTTTAGCAGAATAGTTATTTTTTTAAAGTAATAATAGTTGTCTTTTCATGTGTATATCTGATGTTCCCAAATGACTTATTTCCACAGAAATCGATGTTAAATGTAGAGGGTTTGGTAATACTTCCTTTTACTCTAACTTCTAAGGATATATTTTAAATGAGTATGAAATAAAAGTGCAGAGGAGTTTGGTGTTCTAATAGTCGAGATTATGTCCTTTTACATGCATGTATATATATATATTTATTTTTTTTCTACATAGCTTAGGCCAAATGAGAAACAGTCTTTGAAAATTGTCGATGATGGTGCTTTAAATTTAAAAGTGTACGTAGTCTTCTAAATTGGACAATTTGGAATATTATAGGCAAAAATGACACTATAAGTGCATATTTATATTGCTTAGTTGAGATCAAAATAATAATATTTTGATGCTTGATAGTATGAGTATGAATACCTTCAAGTGCTTGGCAGCCTGGGTGCTAAAAACCTGTACAAGAGGCATCTTTCTCCAGTTACTCCATTGTAGTCATTGGCCTTTCTATATACTAAAATTTCTGAAGCCCAGAATTTTTTAAACTACAGTTTTGTGGTACAAAACACTTAAAAATTATGTTAATGTGCTTTAGTTATGTTTTCTGAACTCTCACTATAGGTGTAAGAGCAAGACATACAGAGGATCTAGCACTGTGGCAGTGATTTGAAAGATCACATTTTCATTTGTAAAGAGAATGTGCAAAAGATGGGTTTACAGACAAGGCACCTTTGCTTCTCTGTGTTTCTTCGGGGCCATGCTATGGTTTGGGTTTTTTCCTTCCCTGAGTTCTAAAAGCTGTGTGCTAGGAATTAAAATATCCCCCAAAGTTAATCTTTGATTCTGCAACCAGAGCATGCAGAGCTGATTTAATGCCAGGTTTTACATTGGCATTGCAACAGTGAGCAGAGTTTAATGGGTCAGCCAGTTACCATGAGCAAAAGGAGGAATATGACTGCAGCTTGCCCATGTGGCTTTTCTTACATGAGGGGAACACACATGTTCTGACCATTCCCAAGCTAGGGGACATTGCACAATTGGAAGTGTCAGAATTTCTACAAGCTTTTGCATATGATTTTTAAAAAAATATCTATTTTCAGTGATGCTTTGTCTTTCTTGACTTAGAGATTAGCATAATTTGTTGCTGCTGCTTAGTTCTTTGAGGGAAAAGGACATGGTTCGCTTTACAGAGCCAAGTAATGAATCTTTCTGAAGTTATGGCAGTTCCTAACTTTAACTGTGTTAACAAGGTCTAAATAAGCACTGGTCCTGGTTTGTCTTGCCTGGGATTTTACCTTTAGAGCAGTAGTGAATGTGTTGGGGAGAATCAGAAAATACTCACTCCTTCCCCCTCCTTGCATGACTGCACCCCACCACCACTGATACTTCGTGAACAGGAAATTACAGCTCCTAAATTTGACATTGTAGACATAACTGAAAAGATTAGCTTTTAGGGTTGTGACTGTGAAAATGTCTACTTCTCCTTGTATGTTTAAGTTTGGGTAAATATTTTGCAATCTGGGAAGATTTAAGAAAATCCCAAACAGAATAAATGGCCAACTTGTAATTGGAAACAACTGCTTGGAGAATTTTGCTATTCCTTTACATTTAAAAGAAGTTAGATGCTGTAAATTTGTGTGCTTTCTTTTATCCATGAAAAACTCTGTTTAGATCACTTAAGAATCATTCTTAGGGTAACTGAAGTAGGCTACTGTGCTTTGGGTAGCCAAACCATGTGAAGGCTTTATAACTCTGCTATAAAAATATTAGGGTAAATACCTGTGCAAACACACCTGTATGAGTGCAGCCTGCCCGTGACAAGTTTTAATTTTATTATTTTTCTAATGGCTACCTGTAAGATTCCACTGGGGGGTGTGTGTGTGTGTGAAGCTCTCTGCTCCTTCTTTCCTTTCTCCCATCCAAAAGATTTTTAGCAGTTTACTGAAAACTGGGCAGAGATGGCTAAGGCTGTGATTCTGTCCCTAGCTGGCTCTGGCACTTGCTAGGCTCTCTGCTGAGCTGATCTGGTATGTTGAGCCAACAAAAATGTAACCTGACCAAAAGACATAGTTAAATAATACCAGCTAGATGGGTCAGGCTGTCATAGAACCAGTGCCCTGTGCATGTTGCAGAGGCATAGATATTGAGTGCAACTGTGTACAATTTTGTCCAAGATCAAGACAGCTACTGGCTAAAGGGCAGATAAATTATGGGAGGGGTATGTGACTTGCTCCAAGTTCCTGGTACTAAATACCACTTACGCACAGCAGAGAATCTGTATGTGTAGTATGTGTATGCAAAATAACATATCTGTCAAGCAGTTCAGTAAGTTTCGCCCTCTACCTTTGTGAAATCTGGGGCTTAGTTTCAAGTTAAATACAAGTTGGTTATTATTTCTTTTTTTTTAATGTCTTATGGCAGTGCAATCAAACTTACCGTTGAGTTCGTGTCATCCTTTAGTGTTAACTAGGATAGCTTTATTGGATCAAACTTGAAATATCAGTTTCCCCAGTATCCTGTTTCTGACAGTAAATAGTGAATTCTGACAGCCAGTATTAAATACAAGGGAACAGTAAGAAGAAACATGTCTGTATTCTAAGACCCTTCTAAGCATCTAAATTCTAAATATCTGCAGCTTATAGACTTTTTGAGCCTGATGTGACATCCTTGAGTTTAAAAGCTCTTCATGGAGCCCAGTTACTTTCTGAGTCTTTGAATTTCTGGAACTCATTCCCACAATATGTTGTGGATCACAAAGTTTAACTACATGCCATGTGCAAAACCACTGTGTGGTTTTTTTGACCCTGCCTCTGAATAGTGTCTGCTACTGATCCCTAATGCTTGCACTTGGAAAGTACTTGTGCTTTATTCATCTTCTCTATGTCACCCATGGTTCTGTACTCATCTTTTCTAACCTCTGTGTCTCCATTTTCCAGGCTGAGCAGTCCAGGCACTAGGTTTCTGGTTTTACTCTGCCTTTTTTGATAGGGGAAGGCACGATTGCATACATTACCACGTCTGTGGGCGCACTGGGGATTCATACAGTAGAATTACATTTTTGGTTTGGCTCTTTGAGTTCTTTCCAAACAATTGTTTCAATTGCTTTATGATAGCTACTGAACTAGTATTTCAGTGAACTGCGTGTCTACATGACTGTTTTTCCTACCAGACAAAGCTCCTATGCTAGCTGTGTTATTTTGCATTTACCAGTGCTGCAGTGTTAGCCATACAAGTCAGCATGTGTGTGTGTTTAGTAAGGATAAGCAAGAGGGAGTTAGGCAGAGGAAGCTGTGTGTGTTCTTTTGCTTGTGTCCTGTGGTTTGGTTCAGTATGTGCTAAGGATAATGGGAGCTTCACATCTGTCACTTCCACACATTGAACTGGGTAAGCAGTGAGTGGGAATGAGTGGAGTCCCCAGTGTTATAGGTGACAATGCAGACAGGGACACTAGGTGATTTCCTTCCAAGACCCAGCTAGGCACTAAAATGCTGGGGAAGCTCTGAGAGATCAGTCTCTTGTCTAAAACTCCACTTAAGATGCATCCTGGCCATCAGTACCTCACTTGACATAATACTGCCAAAATAATTTTTAAAGTATGTATTTTTAAAGTATGTATGTTATTTACTAACTTGTACCTTAAAACCCAGAAAAATTACATTTCTGTGTACTCTCCTAGTTCTAGGTCAAATGATTAGTTCTGTGACAAGACAGCATGACACTTTGAGTATGACAGAAGCCCTGATGCTGCAGGAGAGGCTGGGAATATTAATGGCCAAATCTAGGTGAGTGATTTTTAATTCTGCTGGTTCCCTAGCTGTTTCGTTTATTTCTCATAGCCTTAGTTTGCATCTCTTCTTTGAACCAACACTGCAGTTCTTGATCTTCTGAAGTATTACTATCAGAATATATTGGAGACAAAGTAATGAGCTTATATGATTATCAATACCCTACCCTTTCTTTTTGTCTTTCTTGAGATACAGTGACCATACTTCATACATTTTCATATAGTTTATTGCAAGCTTTCTGCTTTCAGCTCTAGTGATTTTTCCCCAACTATTTTGCCATTAAGGATTTTTTTAAATTGTTTTAAGTTTGCAAGCACCTGCCTACAACAGATTTTATCAGCCGTTTTATGCTGAATGCCAAGAAAGTCATGATACTAAAACAGCATGCTGCTGTCTAGTTCTGTTTCCACTTCGTCAAAATGTCTGGGGAGGTCTAACACTGAGCTTTATTAAGTGCTCTTTATTTGTGCCTGAAGGCTGCTAGAAGCATCTACAGTTATGACTGCTGTATGGACCAGAGCTTGAAGACTTTTGCTGAAAATTTGTATATTCACTGTGAATCTGCATTGCAGCTATTGTCACTTGTTGCTCTTTTTAGCAGTGAATTCTCAGCATGAGTAGGGTACCATCAGTAGGCTAGCAAGACCAACAACATGAACATTACTGTAGTGAGGCATTGTGGAGTGCAGGGTAGGAAACTGGTAATAGGTTTTGTTACCTGTATCTCCCTTTCTAAACAAATCAGGCAGAATTCAGAAGTAAAAATTTTGCTGAACTAACTATGGCATGTATGTGTGAGGACTGTTAAAAATAGTCTGTAATTGAGTGATTTGACTAATGAAAAAGATTTAGGACTTCATTATGCAAAAATCAGTTGTGTATAGCATAGCTTCATTCTCTTAACAGTACAAGCAAACAGTCAATCCCCCAGTTTCCCCATTTAGCTGGGGGAAAAAAGCTCTGTCAAATTAGTGCATGTTTTGGTGTTATGGCCAGAAATGATAGTAGAGCATCCATGATTTTGACTGTGTGTCCGGCGCTTTGCCTCTTAGTGGGGTTAATCCAAGCCGTGTTGTTATCTTTAATGTTAAATTCTTCATTTTACCTCTGCAGGGCTTTAGTGGCAGATTTATACAGTCTCTAGAATAGCAGTATCTCTTTTGAGTGGGCTTTCTGGTCAAGAAGAGTGGAAGAGTTAGCTGCTCTTCATTGTATTCCTTGCACCTTACTTCTCAGCAGACTGAAGTGCTACTTGGGTACTACTTCTGCGTGCTAATACAAATGCTTGTCTAGAAAGCAAGTCTAAGTTTTAATTAAGGTGACATCAGATTTTTTTCCCCTTTAGTCAGGCACAGTTACCAACCAGTTCCTCTTTCTTGATTCCTAATGGCATATTTCATGTTGACTTACTCTTCCAGGATTTTGCCTCACTTTTCATTTTTGTAGTGGAAATTCTAGTTCTTACCCAGTATAAAGATGAGGTAAATAGTCAAGGTTTCTTTTGTCTTTCTCATATTTCTTAAATATGAGACTTGCCCCATTCTCCAAGGTGGCAGAGGGGGGAGGAGGCTGCTGTGAGACTTGGTTCTGTGAACATTTTATCACACTGTTTTATGAAATTTCTACCACACATAGAAAAATATTTAAATGAACATATTGAAAATGCCAAATATTTTTATTTCCTTATTTTAGGTTAGTTGAATATTTTACATTTTTATAGCAAATGAAGTAGACTCTGTAACACAATCCAAATACAACTGAAATAAAAAAACCTTCAAGTTTTGAAATATTTATGTTGAATGTGGGTTTTTTTCCTTCCCTTGACTTTGATTGTGTAGTTTTATGTACATCACTATATGGGAAGTATTTAAATGTGAAGCATGGAGCCTCGCTGCACTTCTGCCAGCACAGGGCTGCCTCCGGGCTTGGAATGCCTCCACTCTCTCTTGCAAGCCAGCCCTGGAGCTGCTGAAGCCAGGGCAGTCTTTCAGGATTGTCATGCGGGCTCTTTGTATTGCCTCTGCCTGGTAACCTCCTACAGCCCAGGGCTTGTATGGTCGTCACTAGGGCTGTGTTCAGCAGCCTCAGCCAGGGAGTACTCAGTTAGAACTGGAATCCAGAGAGTTGCCCTGTGTAAAGGCCCTGGTTCAGGAGATGAGAATCGCACCCAGTAAGTTGTTGGGTTTTGTTTTCCCCAAGCTGCTGCCATGGGAATTAAGGTGACAAATCAAATGGGTCTGTTTTGTAGTAACCTAGAGTTGAATTATTGGTAGGTCTTTAAGAGCTCAGTGTTGCCATTCCTAAATGCCAAATCTAATTTAACTATTTAAAAATATTTCTAATATTTATGTTGATTCTTTTTTTTTATCACTTATGGCTGTAAAATTCATCATGAAGAATTGTCATTTCAAAGAGCAGTTTGTTTTGGGTTTTTATTGATGATACTCTAATTTTTCTTCAACTAAATGATATTTTTATGTTTGGTGGGGTCTTTTTTCCCCTTTAGAGATCACATGGTCTTCTAAAGAAGTCATGGGTAGCTGTTGTAGCTGTCCAGATAAAGAAACTGTCCCAGATAACCATCGAAACAAGTTTAAGGTAAGCAAATGATGTGATACGTTCTTAATTATTTTGTTGCTTTCTTGCAGAGGCAGGTAATATTTTTTTTTTCTTAAAAAAAATAAGTAAAAAAAGCGTGAGAATTACTGAACAGTTAAAACATTGCAGAGTTGAAGGTGTCCATGGCTACAGGTTTCTACTCCCCCTTTGAGAAATCCTCTCTTACCAGGAGTGACAGGAAGTCTCTAGATGGGTAGGCTTTTTTGTGCCAGTTTTGATCTTCAGGAAGGAGCAGCAGTCCTGTGCTTTAATTGGTAGGGCCCTAGTAAATGTTTTGCCTCTGTGAGGTTATCGAAGTTAGGAAGGGAGTTGTGAGCGTAAGGAAAGATCTGTTGGAGAAGTGTGATTGTGAACCTGTATATGGAGTCAGCAGTGGAAAATTTTTGAAGCCTACTACCAATGGTAGTATTTTTGTCAGGATAATAAAAAGTTTTTATTTTGTCCTTTAAGAAATTTTATTTATGAATTTGCTTCTGTCCCTCATACCCCTGGAATTTATAAGCTTGTGAACACTTGTTCATGTGCTTAACATGCTTAACATGAAGCTGCTGAAGCCAGTGACTTTTAAGTAAACACACCTTTGCATAGTCACACAAGTCAGATTTGCTTCTGTGCTCCAAACTCTCTCTGTGAGTTGGCAAAGGAATGTAATGCTTCCATAGTGAAAAATGATTCATGAGTTGCCTTAGGGCAAAGCCAGAATGAGCTTTAAAGCCATGGGAATTTCTGGAAATGTTTCATATTATCAGTAGAAAAGCTGAAGGATAAAATATTTTTCTGTATTCTTGCTTTTTATGCATTTGAAATCACTTTGTGTAACTAGTTTCTATTTTTCTCCTTGTAGAATTTCTCTATTGTTTGTGTGGGTCACTGTTTTAGCAGCAGGGGGGAGGAGATACAAGCATGTAATTTGTAAAATGAAGAAAGTTGGCATAAGCCTCAGTGGCAGATTAAGCTATTCCTAATTCTTTTCATTTGACTAGATTACAACTTGAAAATCTCTCTTTAAGGAGTAACATTAATCGATATCATAGGGAAGATTTTTTTGGTAGCCTTTTTATTGAGCAAGACACAATCCCACTAGAAGCAGTATTGTGAGATAAAATGCATGCGGAGGAATCTTCTAGCTGAAGGTGTCCATACAGGGGTGTTGGACTAGATGACCTTTGAAGCTCCCTTCCACCCCAAACTATTTCTATGAGTCTGTGACAATAGACATTGTCCAGATTGCCTGAAGGATGCAGATGACCTCAGGCTGGTTTAAAAGCAGAAAGAAGGGTTTTAATCTTCATACACATTTTCACACAAGGTAATGATAGGATTTTTTATTATTTTGGGGTTTTTTTGAAACGGCATAAAAAAGTCTCAAGCAGTCTGGTGATTCAGCACAGTGCAAGGCTATACATGTATGTGAAGGAAGTTTTATCTTGGAGCCCCTTATGCTTTTTCATTCCTTTACCCAACTGTAAGTGGGGTTATATGACAAATTAAAATATTTTTCAGAAATGGGTCTCTGAAAAGATTCCATTATCTGAGGTATGCCTTACCTGGATGAAAACACTAGGACATGTACATAAAGCCAGTTTAAATAAATTAAACTTACAAATCTCTTGTGTTTTAAATTTCTCCTTGGATTTTACAGTAATGTCATGTAGTCTTACTCATACTGCTTTTAAATATGCATTACTTTTAATTCTGGGTGGGGGAAGCAAAGGAACTGGTTTGATGAGGTGTTTTGTGTTTTTTAAACTTTTACCTCAAGGATCATAACCAGTATGGACAGAGCAGGTGGAACATATCAGGAAAACAGTAGTAGTAGTAGTATTGGTACTCAAACAGTACTGACCTAATGCTATTTAACTTCCTTTTTATAGGTTATTAATGTGGATGATGATGGTAATGAACTGGGTTCTGGCATAATGGAACTTACAGATACAGAACTAATTTTGTACACCCGTAAAAGGGACTCTGTAAAATGGCACTACCTCTGTCTCCGTCGCTATGGCTACGACTCAAATCTTTTCTCTTTTGAAAGTGGTCGAAGGTGTCAAACTGGACAAGGTATGTGAACTTTTTGTATAGAAAGCTTTTTGGAAATTATTTGATGTTGGAAGATAACTTCCCTTCCTTCTCCCCCCATCCCCCAACAAAAAGTGTATTTGCCTATCCTTTGGCAAGAGTTATAAAGGCTGTAGTTTTATATGGGAAGGTGGTTTCTGGGGGAAGAGAGTGTGTTGCCTTATGAGGAATGGTCTTACAGTAAAATGAGGATTTCAGTTGTACACAGCTTCTTGGCATTGTATGTCTGGAGCACTTCATGCTAGTATGTGTGGATAGTTCTCATCAACTTAGGAGGTGTTTTTGACAAGGAAATCCTTCTACCTCAGAGGCTGACTTGACCTTCAGAGAAGGGCAGTGAAACGTGGAACTGAGGAGCAATCTCCTTGGAATTCAAAGAATTCTCAATTTTTAGATTTCAGAAGACTGGAGCACTGATACTAACTGGATATCCCTACTGTATTACTGTCTTCAGTAACACACTTGTGTTTCATCCTCTTCCTAAAACAAATGCCGTTTCCATTTATATCAGTGATGCCGTTTTCAAATTCATGTTATTTGTATGAAGTGTAATCTCCAGTTATGCTCAGTTATTTTCTGTGTGGCTTTAATTGGAAAAGATGGTTACCTTTGCAGTTCCCAGATCATGCCTGCCTTTGCCAAGGTTGGTTCCCAATGAGAAAATCTAGGCTTTTCTCTCTCTTCACTGCAGCAGTCCCCAAGGGTATAGTGGTTTTGGCCTCATTTTGCATCTTTCTACTGGAATGTAGCTGTGTGTAGTTGGAATTCTTATGTATTCGTACCTTGTGAAATTAAGTTGCTTTTTCATTTTCTTACAGATTTTTAGCATTTAGTAGCGCTTTTATCAATAGTGACATTTAGCAATAGCAGTTTTTTAAAATTTGACTGTAAAAAATCAGTAAGATGAAAGAACTTGATCGTAAACAGAGCTTACCATTCAATCTTCCTTGTCCAAGCAGAGGTAAGAGCAGACAGTTGGGGTATTTTAATAAGAGCTTAGAAGGTGTTCTCAGCTTATTTCCTAATGAGAAATGGAGATGTTTTCAAATGTTACAGTACACTCCATACTGACCTAAATTCTCAGACTCCTTGAAGAATGTGATAAACATTGTTTTGAAAGAAATCACTTTGTTTTTTCAGATTTAATTTATTGCTGCTCCTAAATATGTAAAATAGGTAAAATTAAACTGAAAATACTATTTGAAAGGTTCTTTCCCATGGCCTGTTAGCAAATGTGCAAAATTTTCCACTGAGTCTAAATGGCTTTTCTGCTAGCCTCCTATATTAATTTTTTACTGGAGAAGATGAAGCAGCCTGTGTAAGCAGCAACCTTTCCCTCCCTCTTTTGTTTCTTGCCTTCCTTATGTAATAGTAAAATTCTGTGAATATTGAGAAAAAACAAATCTGCCGGAAAATGTTGTCTCTGCTGGCTTTTTTTGCAATGGAGCATTGTTCCTGAGACCTACACTGGGCTTTGTGGGCACAGTTGCAAAATTTCACTTGGTGAGATGACCAAGAAGTTTCTCATTTGAGTATACCCTGACTATTGTCCATCAACTTTTACTGATTGCATCACTTGATGTTCTTGTTTGTGTTTTCCATTTAATCTCAAATTATATTAATTGATGAGTTTTGGGAGTGCAGCTAATAGATAGTTAACGGAAGGAAACTTGGAGGAGATTGTATGTCACTATGTTCTGTAAATGACAGATCACATTGTATCAATGTGGACATATTTAATAAAAATCAAGGTTTCATCAAGTTGGTTTTGCTTGCAGTTTCAGTGCCAATTTGGTTCACCTCATACTTTAAGGAATCAGCAATTTGGAAGCACTTTTTAAAACAAATAGCTAAAGGCAGCTGAATTTCTCAGAACCATACTGGGAGCTTTTTAAAGTGCATGAATGTAGATTTTTTTTTTCTTTTTTTTTTAATTTTAGTTTGTTTTTTGTCCCTTAAGATGGAAGTATCTTGTGTGAGTTTTCATAAATACACACAAATTTAAACATGGATTATACTTGAACTGGATCATGGATCAGGGAAATGGAGTAGAGAAGCAGCTCTACAGCTGCTGTTGCAAGCATGAAGCTTATTCACTGCAGCAGCTGAATATTAACTGTGGAGTGTCATTCCTCTTAGTCCGTTTGGTATATTCCCAGCTGGGCTTTTGTGAACTTCTGCCATGTGGAGCCTTTCTGGTAGTTCTGCTCTGTCACAGTTCTCTGTCCTTAAACAAATACATGATGATAGTAATTGCTAGTGTATTACCATAATTGTACTTACAGAACCTAGCTATTTGGGTAGGTAGTTTTAGTAAAGAGTGTTTTAAGATTGTAATACTCACTTTAAAAAGCTAGCACCTGCACCCACGTTTAACAAGCATGTCAACTTTAACTTCATGCTTTCAATGGAAGAATAATCCAAAGCTGCGACTTTGCTGGTGAGGGTAAGTTGGGGCGCTCCCTGCTGTTTAAAGGCAAAGTGGCACAATACACACGCAAAATACATGGTATTGCTGCTAACTTTGTTTTCTGTGTCTATCCTTTAACCTAAAGCAATTGGTTTGTTACTGTCTGTTTCACAGTTTGTCTTACTAGCTTTTCATTTTAATCTTTTCAAAGAAATCAAACTTTTATCCAGTGTTTAAATTCTTCTTTCCTGTTGTGTAGGGATCTTATTTTTATGGTAATTTAATAGAAACCTGATTTAAAAAATGCGACCTTGTAACATCACAGTCTCATTTACTAGTTTTGGTTTGGGTTTTTTACTTAATTTATCAAACAGGTATCCTTTTTCTCAGCTTAAAAAAAAAAAAAAAAAAAGGAAAAAACCTTGCCCTGCTTTATGTCTTTTGTTTTGTTTAAACCCCTCATTTAGCACTCTGTCCTGGGTTCCGCAGTAGCAGTCATTTTTCTCTTTCTTGGTAGCTGGTGCAGTGCTGTGTTTTTGACTTGTGGCCTGGGAACAGTGCTGATAACACCAATGTTTTTAGTT
>JAOEHY010007078.1:0-32322 GCA_025447955.1 Psilopsiagon aurifrons | reverse complement strand
TGCACCCCGAGCTCTGCACCGCATCCTCCCCTCTCATGGCTCTGTCTGGGTGCCTGCACTGACCACCGCCGGGGCAGACACAGCAGAGCTCCCAGACCGAGCCCGGCTCATACGGCGAGTGCTCACCATCCCGCTCGCCTGCCCTCGCGAACTGCCTCGAGCCCGCCCTGTTCGCCGCGCTCCCTGGGGCTGGTTTTCGTATGTGAGCGATCAGCATGCAGGCTGGCTTGGCGTGAGGGAAATGGTTGATGTATCACAGCACACGGAAGCTTACGTGCAGGTGCCGCTTACTCATTTAAATGTGCCACGGTGTTTGGGGGGGTGATTACGTCAAATAAAAAGCAATTTTTCACAGAACAGAGTTTGCAGCATCAGTTTTGTGCATCAGGTAGTAGATTTTTATATTTTAAATCAGAATGCATTGTCCAAACTGTTTTGCAGTACCCTCTGTAACGTATTTTACTCTGTAGTCCAATGAAAACCTTGCAGTTAGGAACTTTGGTTTAAGAAAATAAAGCATTTTTTTGTATTAATGCACTTTTTTGTATTGATAGGGGCTAAAACCAAAGTAAGTCCATTTCCTGGACCAGAAATTTGATAGCTGCCTTTTATCTCTTTAAATATTCAAGTGCTGGGTCTTACTAAATCTGTTGTACCAGACCAGGTTCAGTTATGTTACAGCAAATCATAAAATGATCTCTAATAAAAGGCAGGGGGAAGCTCAATGCTTATTCAGGTAAATATGACTTCTTAATTCTATGCTTACAGTTTTTCTCCATTGTACTAAAAATTCTGCTATTTCTTGCTATTGTAAGCATGCTAATGATGCTTTTTGAAATATACATGGCTTTCACCAGTAAATAAAAAGTAAGTGAAGAAAACCCCAAGTTCCACTATGGTATTTGATAGGAACAGGTAAGGGGGCTGTACACGAAGAGCCATATTTAATCTCAAATAATGTATGTTTTAAACAAAGCATTTTTCTGTAGTGTTCTCTGCACAGTGTGTTATATTCAGTGTTGCTCTTGTGTCTTGATGCTTTTAAAGAGCTTAATCTCTTTTTCTCCATGAAGAATATCATGATGAATACTGAAGCACTAATGTAAAAGAACTTCCTATACTTATGTTTTGATTAATTGGTAAAAGATTTATGTAGTTTTGAAAATAAATATTAGTGGTGTAGTATATTTGAGTAATAGAGGAAAATTTAACAATGGGAGATATTAAGCCACTTAAGTCTTGTGAGCCTTTTATAATTCTGTTAAACTTAGAATACAGATATAAAGGATGTTCACATTCCTCTGGATTCAGTTTGTCAGTGGGCTCATGCATTTTGATAGCTGACTTCGTGGATGGACATGATGTAAGACAGACGTATGCTTGAACAAAGTAACTCCGTGGTGCTGTGTGTTTCTATTCTGTCCAAATCTCTTTATATGTGTGGGGTTTTTTGTTGGGTGGAGAACAACCATTTCTTTCCAGCTTTGAAAATATAAAAATAAGGAACTTCATGTTCATTTTGAGAAAGAAATGGCCAGCATTTTAGTAGAAAACACATATGACAGTGTAACACTTTAAGATGTGCTCTGTATTCAGTTTGCCTTTAAACAGAGAACATGTCAGCTTTTCTGTGTCTTAGTTTATCTGCTACCAAGACTAAAATATTAATATGCTGCTCACAGAGATCTTTGCTGTAATTAGTTTTGAGGATGCTCATACACATTTAAGGAAAAAACTAACTCCTGAATGTTACTGAAGTAGAAGCAAGAGTGCCCCACAGCATCACGGGAAAGAGACGTCAGGTATAATTCTTCTTCCAGATGGCACCCCTACAGGTGAGGCAGCAGGCTGTGAAATTACGTTCTAAATTACACTACAGATGAGCACAGCACGCTGAGCAAAAGGCTTTGGTATAAGTGATAAATGAATTAATTCAGTACCATTGATGGCTTATTGTAACTTACAGGAATGCTGTAATGAGTTAGGGGGAATATAGAACTCGGATTGGAAAGGTCAGGGAAAGGACAGTGACAATTTCCTGTATTACTCATGAAAAAGTGTGTTTTGCGGCTGTACTTCTTGCACTTGTTTGGCAGACAAGTGGGCATTTTAGCCAGAAAGAAATAAATGAAGAGCTGATCTGTAAAAATGTTGATTCGTAACTTAGTGACTCTTGGTGACAGCTGGTCTTAAGATGTGTCCTAGAGGTTACATTTAGAATACTGTGAAAACAACTAATTTTCAGTTAAAGGCATCTGAAAAGATTTTTTTATAATCTATTTTTTAAACTGTAAGAATAAGAGTAAAAAAATAAAACTCTGGTCCTATTACGTGCTCTGTGCTGTAAACATAAAGTCTGCTTGGTGCAATTGGAACTCCTGCTCTTTGCAACTGTTTTGAAAATGCTTACTAAAAATACTGCTCACTAAGCAGTAGTCTTTGTTCTGGGGCCTATTCTAAGGACATGCAAAAAAAATAGGCGATGAAGTGGAAGAACAAACAACATTTGGAAGAAAAATGTCCAGTAGTACGCTATCCTTTTACTGGAAGAAACAGGTTGAGAAGGTGGCACTTCCATTTTCTTCAGACTGTGTTCTTCTTGAATGCATATGCATTGTGCTTCAAGTTTCTTGTGTTCTAATTTTGGTTTTAGTTTAATTTTCTTTTTAGGCTGCAATGTGAATGGTGACATTTATAAGTAATTCTGAATTTGCAGAATATTTTGTTCTAAGAGCTTTAGCAAAATAAACATTCAAGATGGCATTAACTTGGAGTAAACCTGGTATTCTTAGCTGCACAGTTCCTGTGAAATTCTTATCTTCAGTAGTGAGGCATGATTGTAGAATCACAGAATGGTTTTGGTTGCAAGGGACCTTAAAGCTCATCCAGTTTCAACCCCCTACTGTGGGTAGGGACACCTTCCACTAGACCAGGTTGCTCCAAGCCCCCATCCAACCTGGCCTTGGACACTGCCCAGGGATGGGGTAGCCACAGCTTCTCTGGGGAGCCTGTACCAGCACCTCAGCGCCCTCACAGGAAAGAACTTCTGCCTGAGATCTCATCTATGTCAATTTAAAGACATTCCCCCTTGTCCTGTCACTACCTGCCCTTCTAATAAGCCCCTCTCCAGCTTTCTTGTAGCCAGTTTAGGTTCTGAAAGGCCGCAGTAAGTTCTCCCTTCAAAAACAAAAAATAATCCCTTTGATTGTAAAAATATGGTTAGTTACTGCTGAGTCAGCTTGTAGGACTGCAGATCCAAATTCTTTTGTTTGGAAAATTTGGACAATTGCAGGTCTAATTGTCTTTTTTTCTTCTTTCTTACTGGCAATGAGTATATAAATCAAACCATATGGCTAAGCTGTGTTTTAAGCAAAATGAGAATTAGCATGCTATGTGAAAATCCAAAATCTGTGTCAGTTTAATTTGTCATAATTGATTTCATGCCATAAGAATGTGTTGTTGCATTAGGCAAGTATGAAGATCATTCTCAAACTTGGAAGATAGAAAGAGCTTAAAGTAAGTAAATCAAGTGAAAAACAAAGGGTTTATGTATCTCTTGGAAAGCTGCAGTTTACTTGAAAGTAGTTGAGAAAAAAGTATGTTCTGTATAAGGTGCCGCATGTATCTAATACTGCTATATGGGGGTGGTTTATGTCTTGGAAATGTTTAATGAAGAAATATTTTCTGTTTCAGAAAATGGCTGACTCAAGTTTAAAATAAGTTATTTTAAACATGTATAGCAGTATGATTAAACTGCTATAAAATTAACACCAAAAAAACCTGCGTAAATCTAGTTTTGGCCATTTTTATCCTGAGAATTTTATAAGTTCAGGGGCTGCTAAATGATGCAGAACATCCAGAGAACCTGTGTCTTTGGTGTATGATTTATTTCTGCCCGTATTAGTGAGCATTGCCCAGACTGCCACAGGGCACCACGAGATTGCAGACGTGAAGAAGTAAAGATGCATTCCACTTGGTGTTTCTCTGACAATTTCAATGTTACTGACAGAAGTGGGAAAGGATTTTCTTCAGTTTGAATATTTTCTTTGTATGGCGCCTCTGAGTTATTAGAAAAAAATCAATCCATGCAGCTTTTCACTTTTAGTTGAATTTGGTTTCTTTTGATGTTGTAGGACTATAGGGCAATTGTTGGTGTGTTGTCTATAGTTTATTAATTTAATAAGTGCTAAATACTTGTAGTTTGGGAAATTAAAAAATGGTACTTCATGTAACATAAGTTTTGAAATGAAAGTGCTGCCATTGAGAAATTCTCTGGATTCTGGCTCTTTCTGAGGTACATAGGCAATATGAAGTGCTTAAAATATGTTAATAAAGTCTATATGTAGGTTGGTTATACAGGCTACAGAAGAAGCATGATGATTTCTGAAATTTTCCCCTTTTCCTGTAAACAGGGTTATTTCCTTCTCTTTGAGTCAATGCTGGATTCTGTCATCTATGCAAAGGACAAGTACCTGGCTGAGGGAGGCTCAGGTTGGTGTGCATAATTCTTTTAATAAATTTAGCTCTGGGGGGAAGCTTAATGAACTCTGAGACTTAGAATAAGCTATGCATGGATGAGAAAGTTGTCAGTCTAAATGAAAAATGTTTCCACTAGTATGAGCTTCAAGGCATTAATTTGCTGTGTGGATATTAGAAGAGCACTAGATGAGGTATCAAGGTCTCAAGTTAATGGTGTTTTTAAGAATAGAAGGGGATATTTATTCTTAAGTGCAGTCTAAATTTTTCCTCCCTGCTTCTTCCCACTCGTGGGATTTGTTTGCACCTCTCAAAATCCCAGTTTCTGCGTAAGTATAAACAGAGGAAAATAAGTTCTATTCTGTAGAATGTGGCACTGTTTGAGTAAGCTATTGTGAATTACAAGAAGAATGGATAGGATTTTTTTTGGAGGAGGGAAGTTGCATGGGGAGAGCATAGTTTCAAACAACAGAAGCCACTTGAAATAACTAATGGAATTGCATTTTTTCAATTCAGCATATTTTGTCCTGCTGGGAATATACAAATTTTCTTTGTGATTGGATGGTAGGGAAGGGATAGAACATGAAACTTCTAAGTCAAGTTCTTTTATCTCTTTAAGTGGCTCTTGGTAATGCCATCTTAAGCAGTGTTAAGTGCCTGTAAATATTTATTCCTCATGTGAGGTCACTTTCTGCACCAGTTCTGCATATGCTTTATTCCTTGTGCTCTATTCCATTGTCAGTATTGTATTTCATATTGACCTTTTCAATTGTAGTCATCAGCCTGTTTTTTTTTTCCCTTTTGTGCTAACCATGCACATAGTTAGTTTCACTACGCTGACTTAATGATTGGATGAATGACTGTGTAACAGTGCTCACTGCAGTGCTTCTCTGATTGCAGCGAGCTTTTGTATGCTACAGAGTGCAGCAGAAAAAAAGGGGGATTATGCAATGGTTCAACATTTGGTCACAAAGCTGACTATACCAGCAAGAGATTACTGTTCATGTGTTGAAATATTTAGAAGCCACTTGAATGACATGACAGACTAAGAGAGTTTTTTGGTTTTAGCAATTTAAAATAGTTACCAGATCTCAAATACAGTTGTTCTATGCTATGTACAGATATATGCTGATAATTTTACATCGCAATATGATTAAGTCAGGGGGACATTCCCTAAAATTGTAAGGAATCTTTTTATGTTTACCTGCTATTTCCAAAGCTTCTGAAAAGGGCCAGAGACTTGTGACCTCTGTTGAAACTGCTACAGTATCTTGTTTTCTATTTGTATTGTTGGTAAGTTTACTAGTGGCTCATGCCTCCCAAAGTTTCCTGTGAAAGACAGGGTATGCTGATTCTGCATTACACATATCCTTTGTGCTTTGTGAATATGTTGGGACCTTATATGACTCTTCAAAGGATACAGTGTTGTACAGTCACTTGTTGGTATGGCCAGATTTTAAATGGAACGCTGTTTCCTTAAGATGCCCACAATTACTGCTCCCCTGCCAGCTTGTATAGCAGGTAAATGGCTGTGGCTAAGGTTACTGAGAAAGTTGCTCAGCAATCAGCTTAGCAAGACAGACACTTCTGCAGTGTGGATGAATAGCAGCAGGACTGTGGGCATATCCCCGTTTAGGTGAGCTGAAACTAAGAGCTCATTCCCAGGAGAAGCCTTACCAGAGAAACTCGTGAGTCTGCCGTAAGGCTTAACTTTATCTCGAGCTGCTTTGAGCCCAAGATCATTATTACTGGGACTGTTTGAAAGCTAAAAGATATCAATAGAAGCAGCTGTGATTTGGCCAGTTCTTTGAGTAATTGAGCTAGGAATAGAATCCAAATGTGTAACTTTGTGTTCAGTCAGTCATATCGTCGTTACTTAAATTTAGCCTATTGGCCAGCTGAAGTGAATTATGCCAAACTGTCTAGGGTAATGTGTACAGTATATAATAGCTTTATTTGGGAACAAAATTCTTGCTGCCCAGGACCCATCTGTTTGTTCTTTAGAGCTGTTACTTGCTTGAGTATAGATTTTTGCATACACTTGTGAGCAGTGCACTTTAGTGAGGGGTGACATAGGTAAGGGAAGGCGTCATTCAAAACGAGCTGTTTGCTTGGTCACATTGAAATGATGATGGTATTCACTTGGAATCGTTTCCATATCCTTGGAGGATTGCTGCCTTACCCTTCCGCATCATGAAGTTTGTGAGGCATTGCTAAGGGATAAAGGATTTCCCATTGTATTCTGTTCACCATGTGAGCTGTTCCTAGTGACAGATGACTTCTGGGCACTCAGTCGAGAAGGACACAGATGGTCAAAATGATGAATCTGTGAGAGCACTGAGGACTGTGTGCTTTTTGTCCAATCAGCATTTTGTCCATTTCACTTGTGAGAAGGAATAATTATTAAATTATAGGCTTAATGAGATAAAAAAAATGTAAGTTTCTCAGGATTGCACAGACAAGTATTGCAGGGTTGCAGAAAGAGCAGAGGATTTCCAAGGGGATCAAGGGTAGTGGGTGAAATGGCAAATGCAGTTTTTTAAGGAGATGCATTTAAACATTTTCAAAACTCTACAGTGTTTAGGTGATTTAGGCTGATATTTAGATAACATACTTATGTTTCCAGTCAAGCCTCCAGTATAGCATATGCTTCTGGACATAAGTTAGGTAAATTTGGAAGTAATGTATCACTGTAGTCTCTTGCCTGTGCACTGTTGGTGGAACACAGATTTCTTCTTGTGGATTCTGAACAGGCATTGTCTACTTCTTTGTTATTTTGATGGGCTAAACTAAAATTGTAGCTCAGATTAGAGCATTAGTGTTTACGTTTTTGTTTCTTGTTAAGCCCTTTGTATATAATATATATAATGATATTTGATATGTAATCAGTCATAAGTTCCACTACTAATGTAAGGATTTGCTGTGTGGACCAAGAGATTTAATTAAAAATTGTTGTCCCACTGAAATATTTCATGCTTGATAGACATGATAAACTTTTTCCGATCAACAGAATGTCCCAGAAACATGAGCTACTCGGAGGAGGGAAGATTATAAAGTAGTTGATTACTTTTTGCTTGGTTTTCACTTGCAGTGATGCCAGCATGCTCCTGTAAGTATATTCTATAACTAGAGACTTCCAATCTCTTTTCATTGCTGCTCTTGCCAAACGCCTGGCATCCTTTTGAAGAGCATTTCCCTCAAAGGCTTGTAGTCTTGGCTTTTGTTGTCTTGTTTCACACTGTGTTTGAATTTTTGCAAGCATCAGTGGTGGCTCTTGGAGGTTTGAGATGCTGGGAAGTAAAGCCAAATTGAATGCAGTTGTCACACTAGTAAACAGCAACATCAGATCTTCAAGATGTGGAAATTCCTTATTGATGGCTCCAGAAATCACTTGCAAATACTCCTGCCCTCAGATGTTGAATCTTTGCGCATGTGGCAACTGTTAGGTGTGCTGGAACTAAATTATTTGTTTCAGACAAGGCAGTTTCAATGCCTTCCTGTTTCCATTCTCATCAGACTGCCGAGTTTAATTATAGGCTGTTCCTGGAGAAACCCACTCTGAATCCCTTGTCTGTAAAGTAAGGGTGATTGATGACAGCTTACCAGTGGGATTCCAGTTGAAGCTTGCTGGTATTTTTTTATATAGTCTGTTTTAAACAGAGATGAGAAAAATGACAGTGTTCATATTTTGCATAAACTAGTCATGCTAAATGTAGATTGCTTACTTTAATGCCTTCACATGAAAAGAAAAAAGCTTTTTTAGACAGGACTCTTCTTTATCATTAATATGTGTGATCTTATTTCCTAAATCTACTCTCACTAGATGAAAGTTCTAATTTCAGTTTTCTGCTTCTATCTTCAGTATTTTACAAGGCAAAAAAAATACTTTTTTTCTGACTTAATATGCTATACCAGTGATTTCTCCATACTTGTTTTGATAAGCTACAATTTCAAGCAGTGCTGAAAACAAGATTAATTTTACAGTTCATCAGATTTTGGGGAGAAAAAAGAGAAACCCAGCTTCAATTTAATTAACACTGTTCATGTATCAATAAAAAAATAAAGTGTTTATTAGTAAGCATTTTGCTCTGAAGCCAGGTCAAGAATTCATTGTATGTGGCTTTTAGAGGCTTTAAAACTCTAAAACCAAAACATTGCAATTTCTTTGTGGAAAGAAACTAGCTGAATATAAATTGTGCTTCTCTTACTGTTTGATAGTGCTGTAGACATCCATGTTCAAAGCAGCTGTTCTTTGTGTCTTTTCCAGTCAGCAGTGGATAGAGATTGCTAGGAGATTGACTGGCTTTGCTGTAGCCAGCGGTCAAAAAGGCAAATGTCAGTCTTGCACTGCCATTTGGAAAAGGTGTAAAGAGTACTTGTTCTGAAGGTATTCTTGGGAGAAGTGTGAAGATAGTGTAAGAATGATAGCTGTCATCCTGAAGCTGTGGGGGGAATCAATGAGGAAGTTATTCTCTGTTGGGTCACTTCCATATTCTTCAGGTGCAGATAGAAGAGTTGTTAATCTTTTCTAGTACTCAAAAATAATTTAGGTTGTAAGGCAAGTACCAGCCAGAGCTGATAAGAAACAGGAATAAAACTGAGTGAGCATACTTGTGCTTTTCTGGAAATACGGTATTTTCACAGAGGTTTCTTGTTATTGCAAAGTTATCATCTGAATTTTCCTTTGGACCTACAGTTATTAAACACATTTTAGGTCGGTCTCCATATATAAGCCAGAATAGTATGTTCTAAGTTACTTTCTTCAGACATCAAGTTTCCAGTGGTTTCCTAGCAGTGGGATTCAATTACAAAGATCTTTTGTCATGAACAGGAAATACTTGAGTAATGTAGGAAAATGTAAGTTTCAATCTCTAGTCTCTTCTGCGGACAAGTGGGACTCCAGAAAATAAAGTAGTAGAAAGTGTCTTGTCTAAGAGCTGAGAAAGGTTATTTGTTCTTTTAAGATGTTGCTCACTTAGAGAAAAGAGAACGAAAGAAGAAAATGTCCTTTTTATGCTTACTTGAAATAAAAAATTCATTAATCTGTCTCTTGTTGCAGTTTATCCTGACATGTGCACCATTACCCTAATAGCTGTTGGAGACATGAAGAAACATGCCGACAAGCTACTTTTCTGGGAAGATGTATATGGCTTTGACATGTCTTGCATGAAGAAGGCTGTAATTCCAGAAGCTGTTGTGGAAGTGCTGGATCCAAACACACTGATATCTACAGCCAGTGTCATTAAGGTACCATACTTCTTAAATGCGTAGAAGGCAGATTAGTTGTTTTCTCTTTTTACAAAGGAGAGGATAAAAAATACTTTGGCATCTTCAAAATGCTACAAGTGCAGTAAGGTTCTTGGTATTAAGACTGAAAGACGCATGTTAATTGTCTTTGCTTTTACAAGTTTGAGCACTTAATAAAGTAGTATTCCAATATTTAGATTGCTCTGTTTTACATTTTCTTCTATCCAAAACCAAACTTGCATGTAAGTTGCAAATAGCATTACTGAAATTTAAACTATACCAAAAAAACCCTCCACAACGTGGAATGTAGAGTTTTGTTCTACTGCTTTCGTTTTCAATTCAGTCCATGTACTGCATTGCATAGCTTCATCCAATAGAATAACCATGTCTGAAAATGCAATATTAGTTTCTGCAATACTAATTAAAATAATTTTATGCTTGCTTTTCTGTGGTGTCTTTTTTTTATAGCAGCTTTTTCATGGGGAATAGCAGCAAAGTTGGTAGTGCTTCATAGGAGAGAACACCTACGTGATGAGATATAATTCCAAAACACTGACTGGTTTACAATTCTGATGAACTTTGTGATTAGTAATAATTGGACCAGGTCAGATAAAATCGAAAGAAGGACTATTATAAATCAAGATTTTCTGCCACAATGGTATTCTAATTATTGTTTATACAGTTACTTTTCTATTGTAATGCACTTAAAGCAGTACTATTACTGCCCTTCCTTCAATGGGAATTACCCCTTTAGTAAAGAGGTAATTTCTGTTTAAATGCATTCCTGTGTTACTTTGATATAGAAGAAAATAGATTTGTGTAATATATCACTGCATTTGAAACCATTACTGGTGTCTCATCCAGTAGAGAAACTACTTGCTGTGGTCAGTTGTCAGGCCTGCCCACAAAAGCAGTGATAGGTCAAGTACAGTATTGTTGTAAGTGTATCCTGACACAATTTTTTTTTTTTTTTTTTAATTGGGCATGCAAATATAGGAAGTGCTGAGACTAATACTTCTTTAACTTGAATAACTACTTTGGCTTCCTTATGCATCTCTACTTCCTTTTTATACAGGTCACCTGTAATAGGTTGTATGGTTTAAGGCTTACAAATGTCTGTTTTCCTTGAGTGTAAGGAAAGGTTCGAGCGATCAAGTCAGTTGTTGGAATATTTTTTGCAGTCCTGTCATTATAGGAAAGATAAATTCCACCATTAGTGAATGAATGTGCACAAAGCAGAGGTACAGACAGAACAGAGATCAAGAAGAACAAGTAGTGACAGGACAAGGGGGAATGGCTTTAACCTGACAGGAGAGATTTAGATCAGGTATAAGGAAAAAGTTCTCCCCTTTGAGGGTGGTGAGGCGCTGGCACAGGTTGCCCAAAGAAGCTGTGGCAGCCCCATCCCTGGCAGTGTTCAAGGCCAGGTTGGATGGGGGTTGGAGCAACAGGTGGAAAGCGTCCCTGGCTGTGGCAGGGGGTTGGAGCTAGACAATCCTTAACGTCCCTTCCACCCCACTCCATTTCATGATTTTGTGAAGAGTCTGAGGCTGTAATTGTTAGCCATCTGACAGGTTTGTGCAATGAGTGAGGCACAGGCTTTCTCACCTGCCATTTTGATAACATTTTACATGTTCTAATTCAAGTGGAAGTGTAGTTGGATACTTCTTGCAAATAGGTCAAGTTTGGTATCCAGTAAATAAAGAACATATGTGATACTCAAACAGCTGCAAGGATGAGTTAAGCTCTGTTTGTTAGGCAAACAAATGAACAACATCTTCACCTGGAAAATGTTGATAGCTAGTTTAATATGCCAAATGAGGTCTATAAGCTGGTAGTACATGCCTCTTTCTAATATGTACCATCATGAGCAGTCACTGTCCAGCTCAGGTGTATGTGATTTGCAAATTGTGTCATGCAGCATTTTCCATTACTCCTTTGTTCTCGGGTAGCAATCACAGTTTTTAGTCAATGTATGAGCTTCTTTGCTGAAGTACAAAGTAGTAAAGTTAATGAGTTGAGCAAAGTGGCATTACAGGTAAGCTGTTCTAATCAATAGCCATTCCACAAAGTAAATGGGTTATATTTCTAAGGAAAAGTTTTAAAAGGTTCCAATTTATCATATGTGTATTACAGAAGAGATTTTAGTGTGTTTGCTCTGACTAGCTGCTGCTTGGTTTATATAGTTTATAATGTAACTAATGTAAGTTTATAATGCAACTTCTCAGGAAGCAAAACTTTGCTTAAAGAAAGACATTATTGATAATGGTTGTGATATTCAGCATTATATGGCATTCTTGAATAAAGCATCAGCTTTCCAATATCTGAGGGGAGGCTACAGAGGTGCTGGAGAGGAACTCTTCATCAGGGACTATAGTGATAGGACAAGGGTGAATGGTTTCAATGGGTTCAGGTTAGATACAAGGAAGAAGGTCTTTACTGTGAGGGTGGTGAGGCACTGGAACAGGCTGCGCAAAGAAGTGGTAAATGCTCCATCCTTGGCAGTGTTCAAGGCCAGGTTGGATAGAGCCTTGGGTGACGCGGTATAGGGTGAGGCGTCCCTGCCCATGGCAGGGGGAACTAGATGATCTTAATGTCCTTTCCAGCCCTAACTATTCAATGATGCTATGATTTTAACTGAGTACATAAACTTCATACAGTGGAAAAAAATTGTGGTGTTATTTTTATGAACAACTGAAAATGGAAGCTTATTGCACTTTACAAACTCTGATTTTATATATATATATATATGCTAAAAAATTCGAGTACTGAAATGCACATTGCAATGTTACTGTTGTTATCCTGGATATGCTGTGTTTTGTGTTAAATTCAAAATACCAAAGCAGTTCTCTGCCTCTTGTGCTTTTCCACGTGGTTACATCACTTTGATATTTCACATACTCATGTACCTCATGGTTATGCTGTTATTCAGGAGGACATCCAGAGGCTGGAGAAATGGGCCAGTGGTTGTCCTGTGCAAAAAGCTCGGGGCAGACGAAGGGTATTGCATAATCCTGCTGAGGGGAGGGAGGAATAACCCCACACATCAACGGGGGCTGAAGGTCTACTGACTGGAAAGCAGCTTCACTGAGAAGAGTTTCACAAGCTGAGGGAGCTGGGCTTGTTCAGCCTGGAGAAGAGGAGGGTCCAAGAATATCTGAGAGTTGCTCCTAGTGCCTAAAGGGGCTGACAGGAAACCTGAAGAGGAGGTTTGACAGGGGCATGTAGTGACAGGACAAGGGGGAATGGCTTTAAATTGACAGAGGGTAGATTTAGATATCAGGAAGAAGTTCTTCCCTGTGAGGGTGGTGAGGCACTGACACAGGTTGCAAAGCTGTGGCTGCCCCATCCTTGGCAGTGCTCAAGGCCAGGCTGGACAGGGCTTTGAGCAACCTGGTCTAGTGGAAGGACCTTATCAGTGTGTATGAATGCCTCATGGTGGTGGTAAGTGTAGAAGGTGGGGCCTGATTCTTCTCAGTGATTCTCAGGGGCAGGACAAGAAACAAGGGGCGCAAGTTGAACTACGGGCAGTTGTCTTGAAAGATCAGGAAATGGTATTTTACTGAGGGCAATTGAACAGTGTGGCACAGGTTACCCAGAGAAGTTGTGGAGTCTGCCTGGGGAGATATTTAGAGCTATTTGGATATAGTTCTGAGCAACCTGCTCTAGCTGACCCTGCTGTAGACTGTGATTTCCAGAGGTCCCTTTCAATTATTCCATGTTCAATACTGCATTAACCCAGCAAATCAGAAAAGCCCAGGCTGAGCCCGTATCACTTTTGATACCATATTCTGTCATGTGGCTGTATGAACAAGGAGTTAAACAGGTGAAGATGCCTGTGAAAACTACTTGATCTTACCAGTAGGCAGCTGTCATCGAGCAATTGTCTTGAAAGAAGTGAGCTACTACACCTGGTTCTGTAGAGCTACTGGTCCAAGTGTCTGTAGTTCTGGCATTTTTGGAAGAGGTTTTGGGAAGAGTTTTAGGTTGTCAGTGTGCAGACAGGATTAAGTGGGTTTTAAGCCTCTTCCCATTTTTGGAGAGCTGAATTAGTATTGCCTTCAAAAAGTTGTCTCATTATGTGAGCAGCCTTCATCCTAACGAAGATCTTAAATTTAGCACTGACAAAATTGTATTATTTCTTTCAACAGCATATTGACTGTAATACTGCATCCACTTCAGACTTAGAATTCTCTTCAGATTTCACCCTGACCATCACAACGAGCACGAAGTGTACGGTAAGACAATTTTAGCTTCTTCATATATGGTCAATATCACATTGTACTGGTAGACAGAGCATTAATTATGCTTCATTTATGGTCAGTCCTTGCCTTGAAACCTTCATTTCCATGGTACAGAGATGTCAAATGAGCTCTTCTTGTAAAGAGAGATAAATGTAAAACTCCAGGAGTAATGTTACAGTATAATACAGGTAGATGAGGAAAGGGAAAGATGAAGAGCCTTAGTACTGGGGTCATTTGGTTTTGTTATCTAGTCCATTTTCTGAAAGAAGAGGTTTCTGTTCAGACATCTTGTTACCACTGTGCTAAAGAATGACACAGGCACTATTCTCAGAAGAGCTTTTCTGTGTTTGGTAAAAAATGAAAAACTACATAAGGGCAAGGTAGTCTACAGTTCATACAATAAACATTTAGCAGCTCCTATGGCAAATGCAGTTTTTCAAACAGGAAAGTTGATGAACTTTACGTGTGAAGACTGAGGGGGAACAGATAGATCCTTAGAATCTGAATCTGATAACCAGAAGGTTTACTGCATCTATTTTATTTCTTTTATGCAAGTTAGTATTTTTACTTGATGGCAGTTAATATGACTTATGTTCAAAAAAACTCTAAGTCTAGGAAGGCTGTGAAATTTGATGGGAGGGGAGTTCTAATTGCAGCATACACAAGCTTATTCTTAGTATTACTGACAGTATTGCAGTACACCTCTGTACCATGGAAATAAAGGTTTCAAGGCAAGTATTAGTGTGTTGCATTAAATTAAGTAAAGAACAAATCTGAGACTGTGATCTATTATTTATTTATCAAACACTAGTCAATATGAAACAGAAGAAAAGGAAAAAGTTTTCAGTCTGAGCATTAGAATTAAAAGAAAACTTAGCACAAGGGCATCTTTCAGACACTTCAGAGAAGTTGTGCCTACATTGCTCAGTATGAATTTACATAAATGCACATTCATTTTGCAGCTTTTTTTTTGTTGTTGTTGTTGTTCATTCAGTATATGGGAGTTAGGAGAAAACAGAGAAACACTAGGGTTCGGATTAATGAAAAACGTCCTGTTGTTTCCTCTGGGAAGTCCCATGCAATTTACGTTGTAAGGCTGTGGTTCCATTTTTGAAGCTTAAGTCAAGGAATATACCTAAATATTTTTTACTTAGCATACTTCATGTAGGGGAGGGGGATTGACTTTTGCAATAAAAATGGCAGCAAAACCAAATCAGGCATTCTAACATAAATATTTATAAGCTTTTAGATGCGTATTTGTTGTGGATGTGTATTTAGGAGTGTTTAGATGGGTACCTATGTGAGGATTCCTTTTCGATTAAAGATGCACAGCTTGCTTTCTTTGTTGGAATAGGGAAGAAAGGAATCAAATAGAAATATTTTTGTATTGTTACCATTAGCAGGGCATTTGTGATAAAGATGAGATACATATGAGAGAGTCACAGAATCACACAATAGTTAGGGTTGAAAAGGATGTTAAGATACCTAGTTCCAGCCCCCCTGCCATGGGCAGGGACACCATGTTGCTGCATGATGTAACTAGTTAAGTGTTGCAGTCTTGGATATCTACATCAAACAATGTAATACCTGGTTTTTGATGGTTCTGTGTGCTAGTTCACGCTGCTGTGTATCTCCTGGGTTTAGTTGTCATAGAATCATTCTAGTTGCCTCAGGGTAAGGTCAGCTTTGATTGCATATCAAGCTCCAGTTGCAGCCCTGGGTTAATTTTCTTAATGCAGCCACTTTTGAATATCTGATTAGTTAAACAGGAATCTTTACAGAATCTTGGGGATCTTTTCGGGTTTTGGGTAGAGTAAAATAGGTTCTTTTGTAAACATAATTTTCCTTAGCATTAGACCTTTACAAAAACTTTGTTTCTGTTCTATGAATCTGTGGTATCATTGACTTATAAATCAAGATGTGCACCTTGCAGGGAGAAAGGGAGGAAAGTGAAGTAAAAACAATGTTTCTGCAATTTCACAGTGAATGCAGGTCCTAAAAAATGATCAGAACTCTGTGAAGTATTTTACACTTCATGATTTAGGTTTATTGACACTATGAGTGAAATTTCTACTTTTTCTTTGATGGATTGGAGAAGTTTAGTTGGAAGTTGACAGTTCATCCATCATATCAGGCTGCCTAACCTTGCAGTAAATGAACAATAAAAGCCCATTTTTTATATTGAGATTTTTAGGATATGCTTTAGAATTGCAATTTGTCCTTTAAAAATAACATTTGATGTATTTCTTGTTTGCATGCATGTTTTGTTGTTCTACTGGCACAAAAAGAGAAAGCTGGTTTTATTTCCCAAAATTCTACCTTTTGATACATCTCTGTTGATTTTTTGTCTTTTTTAAAAAATGAACATTTTAAAGTATTTTTGCTTTATCTACAAAGTATTTTATAAAAAAAAAAAAAATCTGAAATGTTATATTTGCATATATTAGGCTTTTTTAACTTGCAACCAAAAGTTTGTTTCAAAGCAGCTTTTTCTCAGCCCTTTTTGTACCATAACAGTGTGAAAACAGATTCAATTGTCTCATTCCTAGTGTTGCCATCAATAGCAAAGCTAACTTTAGACCAGTGTTACCATCAGGAGTTGCACTCCTTCTGGTAAGTGGTTTGTCCTTCAAACCCATGCAAGTGGAAAACTTAGGTGCATGGTGGTGGTGGGACAAAAGAGTTGCGGTCTCATCTAGTTGGAGTATGCAATGTTATTGTTGAAGGGCTGAACGTTTAGCTGACAGCCTTGGAGGCATTAGCCATGTTGGGGTCTGTTGCTTCCTCCCAGCAACCTATTTGCACATCTATGGTGACAATGTGGTTTGTTGCAAAAGCTGACTGGAATCAGAGCCATAATGCAGTCTTTTTACCAACTCATTACCACATTTGCCTTGATTATGGCTTGGAGCACCACCAGGATCTCTCAGGCAGGAGAAGCTGCACTTACCATTTCTGTGGTAAGATGTTGGATAACTAAAACTTGACCTTATTTTAGCCTAGATCACTTTGGGATTTTTTTTTTTTGTTTTGTTTTGGGGTTTGGTTGAGTTTTTTACTTTAGAATCACAGAATATCTGAAGTTGGAAGGGACCCATAAAAATCATCAAGTCCAACTCCCAGTGCTTCTTTGCTCCTGCATCTGAAGCTATTTTCATAGCAGCATTAGAAAACAAAGGTGCCATGATTTTCAGTTGACTTTTCAAATTAGTCTCAGCATAGAAGTTCACCTCTTCTTGATTTCCCCATACGTTATTTCTGTTCTTGTAAATTGTTCTGGTGAACACTTCTGAGAGGATGTCATAAAGACTGGGAAAGCTTTACCTGGCAGAGTTAAGAACAGAGCTTTTTTCTGTTCCTTGTCTGGAAGGAGCACAGAAAGACTAGCCGAATCTCAAGGCTGACCTTTGGGCCTTGTCACCCACCTTGTTCTCATCTTTGGACTTTTTTTTTTTTCCTCTCCATTTTGTTTTGTCTCTTTGTAGTACAAACCTTTCACTTCCTGAACATTGATAATGCAAATGCTGAAATAGGTACTTCTGTCTAGATATTGCAATTATTGCTCTTCTGACCTCTTGGCTAATTATCTGGTTGCATGATAGTGGCATTTAATTGTACAAGTTGTTTGAAAACCATGCAGTTCAGAAGGCAACAAGATAACTGTTTTCTGGTTTTAGATAAATGGGCTAAGGACATAAATGCCCAGAATTAGAGGTGAGCTTGTACAAAACAGAAGAACTGTGCAATTCCCAAAATGTAAGACCATAGTGTTAATTGACTCATACCTGATTTGTCTGTCTTTCCATCTGTAAAATATTGTAAATTACTCTTTTATATGATCAAAAAAGCCTATCATAGCAAAGTAATTAAGTCATTCTCATAACAGATCAGTCTGATGTCTCTCTGTAGGTGTATCCTAAGGGTATTGCAGCTGATCCTGTAATGCATTTGAGTCATATATTAAAAAAAAAATAAAAAAAATAAAAAGCTTAATGCTCCAAAGAGTTTTTCTTCCAGGTGTTCAATTAAATAGGTCTTCAAGAAAAAAAGAAATGCTAACAAACCTTGGAAATATGGAAAGATTGAGGGAAAATGAACATTTTAAGTGTGGCCTTACATGGTGCTTAGGACTTATTGGCAGGGGGTGTCAAGGCTTTTTGTAGAGCTATATTCTTCCTACTGACTTTTCCTTTATTCCTGTTGTGGTGCATCACAAAACAGTATTTTTAGCTTTAAGTTTATTTATCATTATTTTAGCTTTCAAAGACTGAAGGTTTTCAAAGCACTTCTAGGGCAAGTTGCCGTGATTTCAGTCTTGCAAAAGATAATGGTCAAAAATAAATTTAATTATCCTGCAAAAGTGCATTTTCCTAAGAAAGAGCTAGGGTTTGTCACTGCTGATTGTAATGAGACATCTGGCTAATATCAGTTAGTAGATGCTGCTAGGAAAATATTCCATTAATTGCATTCTGAATTTGATCACTGTGTGTGCTTTTGAGATAAAATATAATGGTGATTACCCTCAGTGTAGAAATCAATTGACAAACTTCTTCTTTTGTCTGTGAGCATTTCCCCTGTGAGTCCATCAAGGTTGATCTTTCATAGCTGAATAACAATATCCCCTGGGAGGAAAATGGCAGTATCTCTTCATTGCTCCCAGGAGATGTTGTCAAAGAGCAGGGGATGTGTATAAAAAGTGGGAGGGAGGAAGGGGGTGAAAGAAGGATAATGAGCCAGAGGACATGACTCTGATATATTAAAACCTTTAGGAGGAAAAAGGAAGCTGAGTTGACTGGAGAAAAATATTTTGACTGAGGAAAATCTTTGCTTGTTAAAATTTTCTTTAATGTTAGACAGTTTTATTTCTTAATATCAAATTTTCCTTTTGGGAGCCACCAGTAAGCATTAAGATACAAGTCTTTAATTCCAACCTTAAGTGAAAAACTAAATTTTGTAAGATAATTGGAAATCTGGCTTTGAGTACCATGGTTAAACACACCTTAAATGCCTGATTCCTGTTTAAATGAAAGACTACTTTATCATGTTAGGATGCCAGATTTGTCTTTCTGATCTGTTTAGCTGTTGGTAACCGCTTCTACAGTGATCTCCAGATTCTTGGTCTCTCTAAAACATAAAATCATTGGGTTTTAATAGTGAGGGGTTTCTTTTCCCTGGGATAAAAAATGCAGCAACTCTGCTGCGTGGATGACAAACATTCCATCTCCATGCTTGGGTTAACTCCATCAAAAGCACATTATCTCCCTCTTCTGTGGCCAGCTGGCTAATTGTATTTGTTGTAGCTGCTCACTGTTGGAACCTGATACTAGTGAAGAGCAAGAATGATAAATGACTCAGTGTAGGTGATAGCGATAGTGATAATTTTTAATTTCCTTGTTGGTAAGGTTGCCTTTATGAATTCTCACAAGGAGTCGAGCAGTCTCATTTGTTTTGTCCTGTTAAAATACTGCATATACAGCCGGCCATTTTCTTCGTAAAAGACCCTTAGTATTCAGATATATTTGAAATAAAATATAGACTCCTATTCCAATTTCAGTAAGGGCTGTAAGTGGAAGCGTTGAAATAATGCACACTAATACACATCTATTACATATGTTAAAGCCTTTTGTGATCTTAATATGCTCGGTACATGTTACATCAATAAATGGTGGGAAAAATAGACTCAAGATAATTTGCCTGTGAAGGAAGAAAAATATCTTAAAGACAAGTGAATCTTACTGGGAGGACACACTTTGTTTACAAGGGCTGGTTTTCATATGTTTACATTAACAGCTTAGAAACCATCAGTGATGGATGATGACCTTAAGCTGCTTTGTGAGCTCCTCATCAAAACCTGTGTTTGACAAAATTCGGGTGGAAATTAGCAGCTGCTATTGTAATGTTGAAAATATTTTCTTCTTAATTGAGCGAACTCTTTCTTGGCCTGTATAGGATAATGCTTTGCAGTCTCTATAATGTACACCTTTTCCTAAATATTTCATTAGTTTTATCTTTAACCCTTTTAGTTCCCTGGGTAAATACAGAAATTTTGTTCAGGGGTTGAAGTTTTTGTCCTTGTAACTCTGCTTTTCTCCTGGCAATTTATAGGAGAATGGGAAGGATAATATTTCTGTGGTGCTTCCCATACTTAACATCCTTTGAGGCTAGAGCATGTGTCAGGCTAGAGCTGCAGTTATTTATTACCAGTTTATAAGTCATTATTTTTGTTTTCCTCTTTCATGGTATTCAGGAGACTGGCACTTGAAAGATTCTTCCAGAGAAGGCTCTAGTTCTTGCTGATTAGTCATTGAGGTAGTTGTAAATGAGCTGTCAAAGGTGGAGCAAAAAGATGAGAAAAGCTGCTGTGGAAGAAATAACTGTTATTGTAATGTTTATTTAAAAAAAAAAAAAAAAAAGAAGGTCACCTAAAGCAATGGCTGTGAATCATTGTGTAGAATTTATGGGGTTGTTGTTTGCTTCTTCCTTTTCTTAGGTTTGACTCTTTGTAAGGAAGATGCCACCTTTACTAAAAATCTGGCCAGCCCTATATTCCATTTTAATATGCTTGTGTCTGTGGTTGCCTCTAGTATGCCACTTGTGACTTTTTTTTTTCCCCCTTATATTTTACTGCTTAGCTGCATGTGTTAAATTTTACCAGAGGAAAGGAGGGCTTAATCTTCCTTCAAGCTGTAAACATTGGAAATTACGTTCTTCATAGTATTGCATCTTTTAGTAGAAGTGTGTGATTGTTACAGCTGCTGCTATCTGTGGTAGTGTTCAAAAGTGAAATGAAAGGAAAAGGTTTTGAACTTCACTTTCATAAAATTATTTCACTGGAATATGCTTAAATATGAAAGATGCGTGTTGTGAGTTTCAGGATAAAGCCACCACCAAGTAATAAAAATTAAAAAAGCGAAGAGGGTAAGGGAAGCTTTAAATTCCTCAAAAGAAAATATTAACCAAACCCACAATGTTAAAGCTAGTTTTGTACCATCGGGTATTTCAACATTGATTTGTATAGATGTTTGGTATTTTTTTCTTTTTCCCAAGATATTTATGTGGGGTACCAGATCATTTCTGTAGTGGTGCAAGGCTTACACTAACGTACCTTAGGGAAATGGTGGGGAGTTGATTTAGTTTAGGAGGTTTTAGCTCTTCTGTTTGGGAGTATCGAGGTAGGTTTCTGTAATGCAGTCAGAGATTTTAATAGCTCTTTTGAGGAAGCCTTCCTGCTGCTTTATGAAGAAGCAGGAATGTTAATGCTTGTGTAACATTAAAATGAGTGAATATAGGCTGAGAAAGTTGGGGCTGTTCAGCCTGGAGAAGGCTGCGTGAAGACCTCATAGCAGCCTTCCAGTATCTGAAGGGGGGCTATAGGGATGCTGGGGACAGACTCTTCAGTAGGGACTGTAGTGATAGGACAAGGGGTAATGGGTTCAAACTTAAACAGGGTAAGTTTAGATTGGATATAAGGAGGGTGGGGAGTCACTGGAGTGGGTTGCACAGGGAAGTTGTGAATGCTCCATCGCTGGCAGCATTCAAGGCCAGGCTGGACAGAGCCTTGGGTGACATGGTTTAGTGGGAAGTGTCCCTGCCCATGTCAGGGGGTTGGAACTAAATGATCTTCAGGTCCTTTCCAACCGTAACCATTCTATTATTCTATGATACTATTCTATAAGAACAAGGTTGCTCTTTGACATAGACCTACCTCATCTTTAGACTGAGGTTTTCTAGATTAAGTGTTATTTTGAGGCCCCCCTTTTGCTTAGGTTCCTTCCTTATATGCTTGCTTTCTACAGAAGGGTCTTAGAGCTACACTGGGATCATTCATGCCCCCCTGTATTTTAGCACTGAAGACCACCAGTCTTTTTCTTTTCATTAAACTTAGAATTGAACCATTAGTTTCATACACAGATATATTGGAATGGGTGGAATGAATTGTTAAATAAAATGGAATAGGCTCAGTAAAATAATGCATAATTTGGTTGAATGCCTTTTTAAAGGTTATGTTATTGGCAGGGGAACATAGGCAGTCTAGAATCAACTAGATTGGAAAACACCTTTAAGATCATCAAGTCCAACCATTAGCCCAGGACTGCCTAGACCACCACTAAACCATATTGCTGAAATCTTCCACGTAAAATCAAGAAGAAAGGAAGAAGGCAGTTAATTTAGGCTGAAGATACTGGAAAGCATTAGGATACACTTGAGCTTATGTTTATTACCTAGGTGTAGGCAAATAACTGTACTTCTGTTTAATAGGAGGTTTAAACTTTGGCTTGGTTTCTTGTTTTACAGTGTAAGCAACAGGATCTGTGCAGTTTCACTTCCTAGATTTCCTCAGCAGTAGTTGGCTTGTGGAATAGCTGTCATAATTGAATGAATTTTACAGCTTAGTCTTTCTGATTTCCCAAAGATGTAAAACACATGGGAAGAGATTTCTATCTGGATATTAAATGCGGCGTTGGTAAATTCTGTCAGGTTGCCTTAAAATGTCTTTTAAAAACAAATTACATAGTTGAAACCAATTTTGCAAAGAAAAATGGTCAAGCCACATGTGTGTTTTGTTTTTATTAGTTGGTTCAAAACTGGTTTGAAAATCTGTTAGTAAAGATACCCATTAGATTCTGAAAGTGCAATATGTGCTCTGAAGAGTTTTTGAAACATCTTTCAAACCCTCCCCTGGATGTATATAACTATAAGCATATAATTTCTATTCAGATATGCAGGACTGGGGCTGCCTGTTGACGTAGTTCACCAGATGTGTGTTTTGGTTTTGGTGTGCTTGAAGCTGTTCACAAGAGTTTATCCTTTGGGACTTGTGGAATTTATTTTGTTGGAATATTTGTCTGCTTTTTTTTCTTCTTTTTTTTTTAATTTTGGCTCAGTAATATTTCAGTATCAATACTGAAGGACATCTATCCGTTTTAGAATATAAGAAAAAGAATTTAATGGATCAGCATAGAACTCCTGTTCTCTGTAGTCCCTTGAAATCTGTAATCCCTGAAGCTCTGCATTAAGTAGTCTTTGTGATGTTTAATAATTATTGTTTACTACGTCTTCATTTAGATAGACAAAGTTCAGTGTTTCAGGTTGTTTCTGTTAGGGAAACCATTGATTATATATGAAATAAAGTTGATATTTATCCTAGTCACTTACAGACGTTGCACAAATCTTGTTTCCCTGAGCACAAGAGGCAGCAGATAGCAGGGAACAGTTTCTTTCCTTGTAACTACAGTTTCTTTCCAGCCTGAACCTCATCCTTCCAAAATAAAAATGCTGCTGTGAGGATGTTTTCTCAGTGTGTTTTTGTTACTTCTTCTACCAAATATATAGATAAAAGCATCCACCTTAGCTATGGTGTGTCTGCGTGGAGCTTTTATTTTTCTGTCCAAAATGTAGCTTGATTGCCTTGCTTTCTCTAGAAGCCAGGTTTTTTTCTCTCAATTATTAATGTGGTTTTGTTGTTGTCACCTTGTTCTCCTTTCTCCCGTAGTTATATCATAGGTCTTATTTGTAAGCATATCAACACAATATTGACCTGATGACTGAAAAATATTCTTATGACTTAGTCAATCTCTGACTAATATCCAGAAAAGATTGTGCCTTGATAAAAGTAGTCTGATGGGTCAATAAAACTTTGTCAAAACCTTCTCAATCTTTACTCAAAAAGGTGTATTAGAGACAAGGCTGTGATTCACTTGGCAATGAGTTTCTCAGCATTGAGTGTTAGGACTCAATGAATGATAGGGATGGAAGAGTCACCGTTTCCACCATCTGGTGCTCATTTGTCATGAAGCTCCCTTGGTGTCTCCTTGCTTCTTACTTTTAAGAATATTTGCCCACATCAGAATTTGGAACTTACCAGGCTTATCTGGAGTCGCCTTAGCTGAAAAGCAAATGCAGGTGCTTTAGCACACTGTTTTCCACCATGTTAGTGGAATCTGTTCTGGATTTAGGCCAGAGAGGAAAAAATACCAGAATGGTTTAGCTGTCATTCAGATTAAATATTTCATAATGATAAAGCTTTGTGCCATTCAGTTTACCTGGATTTGTAAGCATATTTGACTTTTTGTTTTCCTTTCTTAGTCTGTCTCTGGGTGAGTATAAAGGCTGTGCTCCAGAAACTATCTTTGTAACACTTGAGAATGACCAGTTTCCTAGAGTAGGACAAAAATACTAATGCTGTGAGAGAAAGGTTATAATCATTTGTTTGCAGTTAGTTTTCATGCAACAGGCTTGCCATCATGGAATTAGTACATATCTTGTTTGAACGTACTGCAAGTGAATATGCAGAGGGTCTCTTCCTGCTGTCACTGGGATGAAGTCTCCAGATGCTGTAGTTTAAGTTACGCAAAAGCTCTGTTCTAGGTCATTTGTTAAGGCTGACGTAATAGAAAAGCATAACTGCCTTGGTCCGATTTGCTTTTCATAGGAGGCAATAGAAAGCAAATAAAGGTGAGCATGAACAGGATTTCAGAGGTGAAACTGTGGTGTAGAATGGCCTTTTAGTAGCATCAAAGAACTCATCTTTGAGTTCTTTGAATTTCTGGGACTCATAAGGGTTTTCTGTCAAAAAAACAGGCTAGAATTAAAAGGCTGCATAATTAATAGTGTTGATATACTGTTTTGTGTGCAGGCATTTTGTGCCTCTTTTTCCTCTTCCGCTAATAAACTATGCACTGAAGAGAGAGGCTCTTTTTGAGGTTAGGAGTGCGATGGCAGCAGGGACAGAATAAGTGTTCCAAGGAATCCTATTGAGAGTTACTATTAGAAACTGCCAACTGCTGGAAAGACCGGCATGAAGTATTTGGGAATCTTTTGTCTTATCTCTGTGTGTAGTAGAGGAAGAAGAAATATTCCCTGCCTGTTTGTGCTCTGCCTCAGTTCATAGGGAGCTTTTATGGAAAAGAGAGTTTAGCTATGCAAAGAGAGAACATGTCATGCAGAATCCCTTGTGCTGTGTGCTAATTTAGTGATGGCTGTGGTGTCTGTATGGGACAAGGATGTCCCATGCTTTTTTTTGAGTTTTCACGTCTGAAAGTCTGTGTTCTGTGAAATTCTAGTTGCAATTAATGTGTGGGTTATTGTGGAAACTCATACTAAAAGTTGGTATGTAATAAACTGCATTTTCAGTGGGCTGAATATTCTCAAGTATGACAAATGTGCGATGACTGCTTATTTTTTTGACTCAGGATTTCTAGCATAAGTCTAATCTTGTTTCTCTTAGTGAAGGCATGAAATGGAATAGAAATCCCAATAAATGTATATATTGATAGACTTTTTCTTAAGTGTCGCTATTATTCCTTTATTATATTTGCATTTACTTTTTATAGGCAATTGCTGGGTATTTTGATATCTTTTTTGAGAAGAACTGTCAAAATAAGGTGAGTATTTGGGGTTGTGCATTTTAAGTGTCTTTGGTAGATGAGGGTGGTTTTGTATTTTATTCTGCCTCAAGGTGTTTGGCAGGGAGTCTGTTTTGCTGTAGCAAACACTTCATTTGCATGAGTGTTTGGTAATTGATTGATGTTGTGTGATATCAAAAATGCTGTTCTTAATCAAACTCTTGAACTCTTCCTTTGCAGGTCTTGTTTTCAACTGGTCCCCAGTGTACCAAAACACACTGGAAACAAACAGTCTTTCTCCTGGAGAAACCAGTTCCTGTAGAAGAAGGTACATTTAAATGCAGTTGTGGTGCAGCAATGGTTGCGTTGCACTGCTGCTGTCATTAAATTAAAATCTAAAATATTTTTTAAATTATGTAAATGTTAAAAAAAATAGTAAATATTTCAGCTGCTCTAAAGAATTTTTCTATGTCCGCGGACCACTGGGAAATAACCTATCTATGCAAAATTCATGTTAAACATATTAATGTCTGCATAAGTATATTGTAAGTGGGCATATGTCTTGCGTAGCTTGATGATGTAATTTTGGGAGAACTTCTGTATCAAAGCATTTCTGAGGCACTAGAATTTAAGACCAGAACAATACTGTTAACATTCTCTTAATTTTAACAGAAGTGATGTTCTTAAGTATCCTATTTGTCAAGTGATTGCATAAGTTTTTTATGTAGCCTTCTTGAACTATGCTATATTTTTGAAATGTTTCATGATATATGTGTGGATGTTGTAGCTGGCACTGTGGGGATTGCTCTGTAAGCTGGAAATCGTTTCAAAGATCATGTACTTGAAGCAGCCATGAACTTAATCCATTGAAGTATGGAAGATGCTATTTTGATACACTGTATATTTAGATTAAATTTACAAGTACTCGGTGTTATAAGTATAGGTGTTATCAGTTTCACCTTGAATTTGATAAATGTGAAAAGGCTTTAGTTGTCATCAGGGATAACCCAAAATTAGATGATAAACTGTTCAAGAGAGGTTTTGAAGACTGAAATTATGCTTATTAGTGGTTTCACTTAGTTCTGTTTGGTAAGTCTTGAAAATACATTTCTTTGTAAGTAGTCAGATATTCCTTGATTTATAGACAGAATTATGTCCATGACTGTCACAGGATAGTCATGCAAGAGGATGAACATAAAACTGGTCACAAATTTGTCTTGTTCTGTAGAACTGCACTTTCTTTCAGACTCTCACAGTCTTTTTTTTTTTTTCAACGGAGATTAAATAGTTACATTTTTATGGTTTTATTATTTCTCACCTTTTTCACTTAACCACTAAGTATTAACTCGCCATCATTGAACTCTTACTTAATGGTGAATTAGTTGTCTTTGAAGACCATTTCTCTTCACAGACTGGCAGAACCAAGGGAGAGGAACCTTGGAAATGAGGCTCGTTTCTGCTGGTTGGTTAGTAAACTCATGATAATACCTGGCCCTGGCCTGAACAGTTGATAAGTAGCTTGGACAAATTTGGGGAAAGTGTACAAAAATGTATGTGGATGTTGGAAAAAAAGATGAGGTCAAGAGGCTTAGAGAAGCTATAGCGAAATATTGACATAGGTGGAATATTCTCTCTCTTACCAGATATAATTATGAATATGAAAGCAGCATCTGCTCTCAGTTAAATTGCTTTTACATTTGCGTCTTCCAGCCATCAGCCATGACAACTTTTTAGGAGGAACTTCTTTCCTGAAGGCACTATAGTCAGTGTTATCTGACACATAATTTCTCTCCTTCATGCTTTGACTTTATGTCCTTAAATAAGTTTTATTTGCCTATTCTTAGGTTTCATCACTTCTTGGTACATATGCATTGGTGCATTTGTACTTGGCTTGCATTCTGTTCAGCTTCTCTTTCTAGACAAGGCTGGCTAAGGTCTCCTTGCTGCAACTCATTGAATTTCAGTGTCATAGGGTGTGAAGTGAAATAAGTACAACATTTGTTAGAATATGCACATTATTTAATATTATCTAGGTAATTTGACATTTGCCAAACGTGTGAAACGACTGGAAGGTGTGCCTGGCTTGAGAATTCTAGTCTAGGTGCAGTGACTTTCTGAAGACAACTGCAGAAGCTATGTGCTTTGAAGTAGAGAACACAACCTAGTTGACCTTCAAGATCACTTTTGCTGTAACCCCTTCCTTCCTTCCTTCCTTTCTCTTTATTAGCTCGTATTTACTAACATTATCCCCATAACAAATTTTATTACAGCTTTGTTTCTTTTTCCTTCTACCTGTCTCCTCTTTGTCATTAAAGTTCCCCTTTCTATGCTTTTACCCATTCTCTCTGTTTTCTGTATGTTATATAAAATTGCCACTTTAACCTAGGATTCTCTACCTGTTATTTCCAGTGCTAGAGAGGGTTCTGAGAGAATCTTTGGTGTAGTTTCCTTTTCCTTTCTAATCCTTTATGGGATATTTATTGTTCATGGAAGACACAAACCCATCAGGGCAGAAGGTGTTGATTGATACTTACATAGCAATGTTTCTTAATGTAGGTAAACACTAAAAAAATATTATCCCAAGCTTTGATCCTTCTCCTTCATGGTTCCAAAAATCTTTTTTTCCTCAGGACGTGTTACTATAAGTACAGATTTCCCCATCTTCCATTTTTCCCATTTTTTTTCTTTGTAATAATAGTGACTTAAATATTCATCTGGGTGATTTGACATTGCCCTTGCAGTAATCCAACTGGTATCTCCATGGTGGCATTTGGATTCAGTATTTTAATAGGTTGTGAAAGAGGAATTTGGTGCTATGAAATACATTTGAAATGTTTTCTTATCTTGAACGCATCTTTCAGACATGGTTCTGGCTTTTTCCCCAGTAAAGAAAAATTATTCCCTTGGATTTCTAATTCTGAGTAAAATAGTAAGGCTGACTGAAGTGTATCAGATGCTTTATAGCTTTTGGGGATATGCCTGAAGTGGTGCTGAAGCACTGATTGGATTTGGATTTGGATTTGTTCTGTAGAAGAGGTTGAGCTTACAGATATCCAAACCTGACTGCTTTATGCATGTCAAAATGTTTTTTTTATTCTGCAGTGTGAACTAGCTAATTTTCTCAGCTGCTTGATGCCAGGTTACTGTTGTAAAAATAGATCTATTCTCTCAGCCTTAAAAAAGAGTGAATGTTTTGATCTCTAGTCTAACAATAAAATTAAGCTGTTAGAAGCCAAAGGATGGGGTTTGCAAATTTTCCTCCCTCCTTTGCCATTCCCGCCGCAGCCTGCGCTAGGTGTGCAGTGTTTGCAAATTCTATGGGATGCAGTGGTAAAGATTTAATCTAAGTCCAAAAATCTGGAGAGAGGCAATGAAAGTTTCACCTAATTAATACTTCTTAATTTGCCACTGAATATCAGTTTGATACACTACTATGGTAGACAGTTTTCTATATTAAAATTTCTATATTTGTATATTAAAACATATATATGTTTTAATGGATAATTTCTGTTGGTTTGGTTTAGATTGGGGAGGAGGTGTTAGTCTCTTTCTACTCATGTATTCTGCAAAACTGGTTTTTCTTCTCACAGAAGAGACTTGAAGCTGATGTACAGTGAAGTGGAAAAAATAGCATCAGCATGTTGGATATGCTCTAACTGCTTAGCAAGCAGTAAAAATGAAGAAAGTGGAGAAGGAAGGCAGGTGATATTTTATTGCCAGAAAATTGTTTCTCAGACATGAGTCTTGTATTGTAGACTTTCTACAGAGTACAAGACTTTACTTAAGCAGCCGTTTTAATAGCTTGAATATGTCTTTATTTTGAAAATTGAAAATGAGATGCCAAAGGAGTATCTTTTTCTTATTAATGGTCCAAACGTGTATTTTCCTTTTTGGCGTTTGTTGAAATATTCCAGTTAGGTAGATGAAAAACTATATATAGAATAACATTCTCATTTGGTAGTCTCAAGCATTTACTGAATAAATGAAATGCTTTCCAAAATTATTTTAAAGGGCCCACAGAATCTTTTAAGTAACAATGAATTAAGTTAAACCCCGGATCTTTATGCAAGCAGGTTCTATTAGCAGTAAACCAGCATATTGTCAGCATTTTGTATTCTTGATACTGCCTTGCAGTGGAAATAAAACCTTGATTTGATTTTCTATGGTGCTAAAAGGTGCTAGCATGGCAAAATTGAAGTAGAGCTCACATGACTAAGCCCCTGTAAAATCCTTGATTATCTTTTAACTCCCCAGTCTCCATAATTGAGCTGTTTGTGAATTTACAAATTGTAAAATGTTAATTTGTCTACCTAGAAAACATTGTTAAAAGTAGGATAACAACGCTAGTACAATTAATCTGTCTGAATGTTTTGATCTTACACTGAAATACTTCAGTATTGTGCGTCCCAGTTGGGTAATTGTTTCCAGATTGAGATTTTAGTGTCTGTTTTGCCTGTCTACAGCTGTGACATGGTGTCTATAAAATCCTGTCACTTGTTTTCTTACAAATGATACCTGCAAAAGTGATGCTCAGTTTTAAAATCTAATAGTTGTTAAAACTTGGATTTTGAGATCACACTAAATCTTCCATGTTTTGAAATGTATCTTTTGAAATCTGCAGCTTAAAATCATCCTTCTGACTTTTCAGAAACATCTCTAAGTATGTATTTCAGATGCTAAATTGAGAGAATCCCTTCCCATGGCTATTCTATTGCATTGAAAGATAAAGGAGGTTCTGTATCTGACAGGGGAACTTCTTGTGCCATTCTGTGTGCCCCCTTTGCAAGTTCTCCAACTGCAAGGGAAATACAAATCATACAGCAGCAACAATCTGGTTTTGTCAGAATTCTGTCACAACTACAGAGAGAAAGATTGGGACAAGACTATACAGTTTAGGGTCTCTACTACATAAGTAGTGAATTAAGATCAGTTCTAGGTGAGTGAGCTGGGCTGCTGCAGCTGTACATGGGGGAATATGTATCTGGCCTTCACCCTTCCCTGTGGCAGCTGTTTCTGGTAGCTGAGCTATGCTGGGAATCTTGATCATGCACATTATCTTAGGTAGCTCTCCTACCTTACTCAGCTGGCTCTACAGACTTCTTTGCAGCAGCCTAATTCGGAGTTTGTCTTGGGAAGTTGAAACAGGGAAATATGTCCGTGATCCCACCACAGATGATTTCTATCTTTCATTTTTCTTTTTCAGTAGATGGTATAGGAAAACTACTTTCTAGCCAGCTCTTCTAAAGTCATGCTTTTGAGACTTAGGATTTTTTTCAGTTCCATGCTGGACCTCAGTGTTGCATAAAGTTAGGGGGTCCAGTTAGTCTAGGGTGGAAAAGTAGATTGTTTAAATTGTCAGCCTCAAATGTGGGCAACCTGATTATAAAGAGCGGTGTTGGAGCTTACTGGTGTAACTGAAGGCAGGTATGACTACCACTTACAATACATTCTGAGGGATTTGTAAAAGTATTTCTTACCAGTAGTTCAGTAGTTAAGGTGTCTTTAGCCCAAAATCCACTGCAGTTTTCTAGCAGGTCCCTTGGGAATAATTCCAGTGAGATCTCTCATAAGGGTTTTAAATTTCAGCAGGGTTCAGAGTAAAGAATGCTTTGAGAACCATGTTATTGCTTGTCTCAGCTTCATAAAGCTCTTCCGCAGGAAAAGAAGGAAACCTTGACAGACCTTGATTGCTGGCCTCCTTCAGTAGTTCTTTCAGTCCTTTTCATGATCAAAGAGGGAGGCGGCACCAAGTTGTATTGAAAGGCAGGGTACTGCTTCATATTGCAAGTTTGTTGCCATGGATTGTTTTGCTTTAAGTAGACATTGTGGATATGTGTGCAAGGAGACTGCATGGATGACTCCAGTTATAGACTGAAAAAATATTATTAGTTTGGCCTAAACAACCTCTTAGTCATAGGGGTCTTGCAGTGAGAGGTGTCCTGGCTCACATACGACAAGCTTGCCCTGCGTATTGCGCAAACACCAGTGAAAGGTGCATTGCTTACAGTTTTACCGATGGTCAAAGGACCAAAATTAACTATTTTGTTCAGAGCAGTTTTATAGGGTGTACTGTAGAGCATGTCATCAGCCATGCTGTATTTGCAGTGAATCAGTACAGACACAGAGATGCGTTTTTTCCTGTGCTAGAAAGCTTGAGCAGCACTTCTGCTGAACCGTTTCGTCTTTTTCTCATTTTGGGGACAAATTTCAGATCTCCCCAAGGGATAATCAAAATGCAGGAAGGGGATTGTAATGGATTCAGTTTTGTCCTAATCAAACTGCAGTGGCAATGTGTAGTTTACTTGCATTCAACTGAGCGTGATAAGAGCAAGGTGATGCAGCTGAGTCCAAGTGCCAGCTTCCTCCAGGCAGCTCACAGAACAGCAGAGTGGTGAAAAAACGTCAGCCATTTTCTATCTACATGACATTGATTAATTGTTCTGAACTGCCTTTCAGTGCCTTGGTTGCACTGCTGTTGTTTGCTTCGGCCCTCAGAAAAGATGGTTTAGAAAGGCAGAGTTAATGTGGCTCCAGGAAGAAAGAAAAAATAGCTGAGAAAAATGTTTGTTTCATTGGCTGCCTTTGCAAACAGAATCTGAGGGTTCTATTCTATAAAGTCAACTATAATTTCTGCCATTAGATTTTTACTTCATTTATTGTTAATGTTTTAATTGCTAAGATTGAAGTATGGATTAATGGATTGGATTAATTTAAGAATAAAGAATGGATTAATTTAAATCACGGAATTTTAGTTCTCAGAGGCTCTTTAGTCCTACTGAACTAACATTTAAAAAAATATAATTTAGAAATTGTTATTATAGGATGTTAATAAACTTCCCAGCTGGGCAGAAGCTATAATGCCCTTTTTTCCCTACCTCATCCTTCTGTCTATAAAATCTCTGTTTAAATAATCTGTGAAACCATTTTTGCAATTCTTTGCAAATTGCATTCTTACATCAGTCATTTGTTTCCAAATAATTAAGCTGCGCAAGAGTTGAAGTGGAATTTCC
>JAOEHY010007077.1:23845-33890 GCA_025447955.1 Psilopsiagon aurifrons | reverse complement strand
CCATCCCTTGTTCCTTGGGAGCAGAGCTCAGCCCCCTCCTGGCTCCATCCTCCTCTCAGGCAGTTGTAGGGAGTGATGAGGTCCCCCCTGAGCCTTCTCTTCTCCACCTGAACCCCCCAGGTCCCCATCACACTCTGCTCCAGGCCCTGCACAGCTCCGGTGCCCTTCTCTGGCCCCGCTCCAGCACCTCAATGTCCCTCTTGCAATGAGGGGCCCACTGTGTTGGCTAATTTCCTAAATGAACAGGAATTCCTTTGCATCACCGCTCGTTTTGTAACAGTTGTTACAAAAACACCACTTCCAAAAATACAGTAAGTTAAATGAATTCATAAAATCATCTGTTTTATTTCCCCTTTCTCTCTTATAATGCACTTGAAGTCCTGCTTGCTGAAGCTGATTGACAACCAGCTTTGAAATCTTAAGAGTGCCTTGGTGACAAGGAAATGCCTTTTATCATCTCTGTGAAAATTCACCCAAATTCGACTCTCTCACCAGCATTTACAGGTGCTTAACACCAACTCAGAGCTTAACAGCTCCAAGCTTTGAAAACTGCCCACTGTAAACCATCTCAGGCCTCAGGAATCCCCATTGCTCATCAGTACATGCACACCAGCATCCCCCCATGCCTCTGGACAGCAGCAGGTAGATGTGAGCTTAGGAAATACTTTGCTGTTATTGCTATGCTTCATTTGAGTACCATTTCCACTTTAAATTACAGTTGCAAATTCCAGGTCAGTTTAATCCTAGGACAGCTGCAGTATTACGCACACAAATCAAGCAGCAGGATAAGTGCTGAAAGGGTGAAAAAGATCTCAGAGAGGTCTAGAATCAATTCCCAGTGAAGTATTGTAACACACAGCTAATATTCCTGTAATGATCCTGCTCTCATTCTATTTGGTCTCAAATGAGAAAGGCAAGAATGGTGAGAAAGCAAAAGGAATCTGTTAGGCGTATAATTTTCTTGAACATTTCATATTCTGCAGCTCATTTCAGGCCCATTTCTTATTCTTTTTTGACAAAAAAAAAAGAAAAAAGAAAAAAAGAATACAAAGTTTTCTAAGCCATACAGGAACCCCTTCTACGATCTCAATAATTATTCATTTGATGATATAAACAAGCTCCATTCAGTAGTATAAACTGCACTTAAATGCATCGCTTAACTATTAGAATGCCATTATTCCTTTTCCCATTGTTACTTTAAATAAGACACAATTACTTCCTTTTAGTGCGAACTCCTTCAGCAACTTAAATGCAGTAACTTCACCATCCCTTAAAAACAGCTGCAGTTTGTCGCTTTGTTCAAAACCATTATGTAAAGTTCCCTAGTATTTCAGCTACTTATTACTACCCTAGCTGGTGAAAAGGAACCAGAAAAGATATTTTCCATCAAGAACTGCTTCCAGAATAAGAACACAAGGCTTATTTGATTCCTTTGCCTTGTTTTCACAGCAGTTTCAAGGGATACTCTGCTGAAGTGAGTCACTAACACAGAGCAGCACAACAGTTCTGCATAATGCATTTTGGTAGGGCACGGGTTAAGTTTTCTGCCCATCTCCTTAAAATATCACTATGATCCCAATTTGGAATCATGCAACAGTTAATCCATATAAGTGCAACAGTTAATCCATATAAGTGAAATATACATTATGGTGAATAACAGTATTACTGCCATAGTAGAACTTAATGTGTGGAGCATTTTACAGATGGAGAACTAAAGAACAGGTTTAAATAAGAGGTAAAGATTGCTGTGAAGCTAGCTCAGAAGTGCTCCTGATCACAATAAGCTTCCCAAGCAGTGAGGAACTAAACCCCAGGCTTTAGACGAGGACTGTAGCCCTTTCTTCTGGGTTTTATTCTCATTTCTTATTTTTCCTTCAAGCCTTTTAAATTATTGTTAATCTAAAGTTCACCTGAATTGTGTACCACCACCAACATGGAAACCTCCAAGACACTAGCTTCCTAAGACAAACCCCCACAGAATTTCCCATTATCATCAGCTCTGCAGTGGAAGAGAAGGAAGAGAAAACAAAAAATACAATATTAGGGTGGGGAAAGAAAGTAAAGGGAAGCAGAAAACCAAACCCAAAAATCAACTGTGCACAAAAAACCCCAACAAAACACAACTGAAAAGGCAAAAGGACAAAAGAGATGCAACGATTCAGAAAGAAGTGATAGGTTGGTGGGTAAATGAACAAAGGAAAGAAATAAAGGGAGAGAAGTTTGGTAGATCTGTACAGAAAATGAGAAGAAGAGTAAAGGGAGGACTAAAGAACAGACAAGCTGCAAAAAGGGATGAGAAACTACAAACAGCTGAAACAACAAAGCAAACACGTCAGAAGAAGAAAGGTGAAGGAATGGGAAAAATAAAACAACATGTGACACGCCAAGAGGCGGTTCAGAGCCCAGAGAGAAACAATGTCAACAGAGCAAAGAGATAAAAAGAGACATTGGTGATATGTGAGTGGTGAGAAGAGCTGTAATTGTAGGCAAAAATCCACACAACCTAGAGAACACAGCCAGTGACATCCAGGAGAGGCAAGGCACTTCGCAGAACAGGCACTTAGTTTTCTGATTCTGTTTTAGATTTATTGCTATTTTCCCTATTGAGTGGGGAGACAGTGGTAATTATTTGTCCAGACCCGGAGATTCCAAAGGACCTTGATTGCTCTTATCTTTTCAGGCACTTCTCCCCCTCCTTTCCCTGCCACACTGGCTCAGCAGCTTGCTTTAGTAAACCAGACTTTTATTTCCTGCAGTACATTAAAGTATCCCTGCAAAAAGGATTTGAGAAAATTCAGTTGTTCTTCTTCTAAGCAGCTCTCATAACCTGACCCAACAAAAAGCAGCTAGAACCCAGACAAATCAAGGACAACCTCAGCCTGCAGGAGTAACTGCACCAACAGAAGAAAACTATCTATATATGCTCAAGAACTCATCTAAAACCTTTTAGAGATTAGTGGGTGCTCAGAATAAGGGCACTAGTACTACTTTTAAGGCCAACTGTCCAGAAAAAGAAAGACCAAATAGGTACTGTGAAATCACAGGCAACAGACATGCTTCAAAAGCAAGGTATCTTTCCCTCACACACTCAGTAAGTAGGCTCCAAATACCGAGAGAAGGCATGGATTAAGCCACTGTCACAGATGAGCTGCTTTACTAGGCTTATATGTAATATATGATGTAATTGTTGCTATGTTCCCAGAGTTGCCACATAATTCACAAAACAGGCCATTTTCTACATGCTGATGGGACCAGATGAATACGAGTCTGACTGGTGAAGGTATTTTCAGTCAGCCATAGCACCAGTCACAAGAGCTATGCAAGAGCTTATAGAGTCATAGAATAGTCAAGGTTGGAAAGGACCTTAAGATCATCCAGGTTAAACCCCCTGTCATGGGCAGGGATGCCTCACTCTACACCAGGTCGCCCAAGACTGTCCAACCTGGCCTTGAACACTGCCAGGGAATGGGGCAGCCACAGCTCCTCTGGGCACCCTGTGCCAGCGCCTCAGCACCCTCACAGGGAAGAGCTTCTGCCTTAGATCCAACCTGAACTTCCCCTGTTTCAGTTTGAGGCCATTATGTGGGTAACAGAACAGTGGCCAGGCTGCATACTGCAGACAGAGGGCTCATGAAGCCTACAGAAAGATGGTTCAGTCCTCAGCCACCAGCAGTCCTGAAATACTAACTGCTAAATCATGAGCGTGGTGTTACACCTACAATATTAAACATAGTAGCCGTTGTGACAGAGGAAAAACACACATATCCATCAAAATTCGCTTTCCACAGACCTTACTTATACTAGCAAGAATTGATATATCCAGTTTGATATTACTGTTTGACGCTGCTTGTTGAGCAAGAGCCTTAAAGGTGATGCACAGCAGTTAATTAGCAATCAAAGTCTGACAGCTACAGCTGCAAAATGTTTGTATGATAATTTCAAAATTGAAAATGATTTATTTCACTCCAGATGAAATTAGTGTACACTCATTAGAGTCAGTGATTAACTTGAAAAGTACTACTGGAACAAATCAGGAACTTTGCTACCACATCCAAAAGCACACAAGATATGCCTCCAGACCTATTGCTACCTCATCCTTTGTCATAATTTTGTGTCAGCAAAGTTTTCAGATCTTAACATTACAATTGAAAACATGTTCAGCAGATTAATGTTTAACACAGTTCACAGCCTGCATACTAATTCTTTCAAATCTCAGCTTTAAGAGTTTACGCCATTTTATTAATAAACTACTTTCTTAAGCTATATATAAATCTGATACATAACTGACGTAAGTGCGTGCTGCAAGAAAGGAAACTGTGATTAAGTAATAGGAAAAACCCCTTCAAATATAACAAATGGAATGGAAGAGGTTACCTGGAATGGCTGAGTAATCAACAGCCTTAAAGGTCTTAGGCACCTGAGCAACCCAGTCTAATTTTGAAGTCAGCTTTCTCTGAACCAGGAGATCATGACGGATGACCTCCACAGGCCCTTTGCAACCTGCTATTCACTGATTCTACAAGACGTACTGAAAACCTCAGTTCAATACTATAATAAGGAAGGATAAATGCAGGTATCTCAAATATCCATAAAGCTCCTTCTGTAACACAGCAGTTTAACAATTCACTGGCGAGTACAACTCTTTTGCATATGCTAGTTACATTGTGCATCTCACGTTAAACCCATATACCTACCAGCATAGTACTTTCATTGTTAAAAACAATGCAAGCCCCCCAAAACACCACCACCACAAAAAACGTCAACCTCAAGGAAAAACGCGCAATACAAGCAGCAAAAGAGATGTGGAATACTTTGTAAACTAGAGATGTTCTACTGCGGTGTACCTTGTGGCTGACTAGCTTTAGACAATGTAGTCTCATTCACATTTTAACTTTGCTAAAATGAACATGCCAAGATACAGACTTAGGTTAAAACCATCCAACCAACAGTTTACACGCACACAGACATGCATGCAAACACACATATATACATACAAAACCACCCCTGTGGCCATGCGTAACAGGAACAACTGAGGTGTTATGAAATACTCAGTTTAATTAAGAATAGATTGAGGAAGCAATACCCACTATAGAATGCTGCTGTTAGACAACAAATATTGATCTTTGTAAATTTATCAAGTGAAAAAGCCTTAATTTGCTTGTTATTCAAACTTTAACAACAAGTCTGCTCAGATGGCAGAAAGAAAAAAAACCCACAGCATTTGCCATCGCTTTGCATTAACATTTTGACCAGTCAACAATTCGGCAGTGATGAAATGTGCCGTTTGATACGAAGTAAGACAAGGCTATTTAAATAACTCAAAGTAAGAAATGGGTATTGAAACATTAGAATTTTGATAAGCGATCACAGCTGCACTAGAATTAGTTTCTATAGCAACAGAGGAAATAATGTGGAGAAATGCACTGCAATACAAGATGGATTCCTTGCAAACACTGCTGCTCAAATAGAAAACTTCAAAATCATTCACTGTATTAAAGAATTTCTATTAAAATGGTTATTCAAATACCCTAAACCTTGTACTTCACACACTGTTCTATTTTCCCTCTCCCGGATTCAATTCTAGCCTATCCATTCAGGTTTCATACTACGTTTTCACACTTTGCCCATTGCTTACCTTCCTATTTCAACATTAATTAAAGTGACTCATTCTGGAAAATACAGTACCTTCGATCCGAAACTAATCTGCATTTTCACTCCTTTTTTTATTAGCCCTACCTAGAAGCACTCATTATATTGATTTTGCCAGCAGTGTACTTATAAGAGAATGCTTTGCATATGCTATTCATAAGAAGCTGCATCACAGCCAGGAGAATTAACATCAGTATAGAACTTCTGAAACTTGGAGTCATATCAGACTTGCACCAGCTTTTATCAGCATGTGCTCTCATGTCCTAAGCATGATTAAGAAGCCACAGCAAGTCTATTAATATTCATGGACCAAATACCCAAAAGATGGTAACATAAAAGCTTTTCGCTTGAGTATATCTTTGGGTTTCAAATGCTGCTCATTTCTAACACTACAAGTTATTGTTTCATTGCATCATCTTTGAATCTAGCTATTTTTGGCAACTAATTAAAAGCATATGCCTGAACCTTTTATGTATTTTGCCCTTATAATGAGACCTATTACTCTGGCTTATTCTATCCTTTTGAGTTCCAAAGTATCTTTCAAGTTACCATGGATACAAGTGATATGCTTTCTCCCACAACTGCTTTGTGTGCCTTATCAAACACCAGAAAACTGACACAGTAGGAATCTGAGCCACCTATACAGGATGAGCACCTAACCCCTCCAAGTGTTGCTCTTTCCCCTCCCCAAACAAGAAAAAAAATGAGGTATGCCAGATACTAACCTCTGCAACGAAACAAACAAGCAGGTTCTTTTCTATCTGAAACCCAGTACTTCTGCTCAAGGGAAACACAATGAAAAAGGTGCAGACATAAAACAATTCACCCTGATCAACCCCAAAAGTGTTCAAATGGAAACGGGAGTACACAGAAATCATTCTGAGTTTGCTGTTAATATTTTGAGTTGACAGATATTTCCAGATGGGTATACCCACTGGAGATAGAAACCACGGCAAATTTCAGCACACACTTCAGAAAGGAGTTGCAGAAACACTGTACGCAACTCCAAGGTTACACATAAATAGAATAAATAAAGCTCCTTAAACAGAAACTGCTTAGCCTCTTTATACCAATTTATTAAGGACATTTTCAAATGCAAATCGCATTCCAAAAGCTGGGAACGATTTGTACTGATCAGTGAAAAAGGGGGCAGTTACTAAACTGATTTTCCCATTATGTTTCTGGTTTATGACGTCTTAAAGACAAAGGACCATCCCACTCCGACAGCAAAATTTACAAGGGATTCAAAACCCAAGTGATGATATGAATATAATCTGAATTAATGTATGAAAAGTAAAGGGGAATAACTAGAAGGAAAAATAATTATTGTAATATGAACTCGATACAAACCCATTCAGAAACATCTCCAAACTTTCAATGCACTAAATCACTGAAGACATCAGCTGCACAAATAAGTGCCGTTACGGCAACTGAGAGCTAGTGAGCCAGAGAAAGCAGGCAGGCAAATGCTGCTCTGGCCTTTTTTCCCCCTCATTTATCTAACTTCTCTTAGAATTACAGCAAAACACTCAACAAAACACTTACCTGACTTATTGACCAACAAGATCAGCCCTGCTTTAAGATAGAGACATTATGAAGCACAGTATCTGAACTAGAAACACTGAAGCTAAAAACCAGGCTCTTACCCTTGTTTGCACTAACATGAAATACCTGTTCTCATTTTGGACAGTTTTCTACATTTGCATGGATTTCTTCAGATGCATTTCTCTTAACTTCTAAAGTTAACTTTGAAATGGCTCAGGTTAAGATGCTTCCTTCCGTGGATGAAACCCATCCATAAAATGTTTTTGCTGTGCACTAGAACTGAACCTCTCCCCCCCCACCCCGAAAGCTTCTTTTCAAGGTAACTGGAAGCTAGAGAACAATGCCAAGGAACTCAAAATTCACTGCTACACTGTGCTATTAATGTAAGTCACCTGTATCACCAAAATATTACTAATTCTGTAGTTTCGTATTGGAACCACGCACAAAAAACCCTGCGCATCTGGAAGAGGGGAGATATGTACACAACAGCTCTGTACTCTCACCATTACATTCACCATTACATGTACAATAACCTCTCCTCTGTCTAATATTCTCCTCTACTATCTGTACTGTGCACAAAAGCACTCAAGAGATCCTCCATTGCTCTCTGAAGAGAATTCAAGTCTAGTACTTTTCAAGAAGTAACCACCACTGATACTATCCTTCATTAAAGGGGTTCTTACATTCTTCCTTCACAGAATCTCCAGTTGCCTGGAAATCGCCACTGTTGTTCCCTACATCTCTTGAGGCCAAAAGATTGCCTTTAACACTTACGACAACTACTGGCTTCATTTCCAGAGATTTTCTGCTTTTACAGCCCCATCTTGTTAATAGGAAGGGAAAGGCACCAGGAAAAGCAGATGATTCAGAGCAGTGCTTCTCCTTGCCAGTGAAAGGAATTTTGTTCTGCAAACACTCAAAGATAACAGCTACTGTCAAACAGGGCGATGAGTTTCTCTGAAGGACAGCATTAGACACTGGTCTCTTAACAGATTCTGCAGTTACAAGGGAAAATGACCATCAGCTTGAAACAGCTTTTTAGATTATACCAGATCTACTCAAGAGTTATCTATGGGTCAAATTCTGTGTGGATGTACAATTCATGATCCAAGATTTGACAGGAAAAGAAAAGCAGTATGTATCAGAGTAGTACAATCAGTTTCACAGAATCACAGATCGGTTAAGGTTAGAAAGGACCATAATACCACCCAGTTCCAACCCCCTGCCATGGGCAGGGACACCTTCCACTAGACCATGTCACCGACAGCTCCATCCAACCTGGCCTGGAACACTGCCATCATTTTCAAGAACATTTACTTGCATACTGTCATATGGCTATCTCTATATACCAGACTTTGACTTTCACTCAGCTCATTAAATTGCCACAAAGGAAACATATGCAACAGAAATGCTTCAACGTATTGTAAATCTGAACAAAAGGTAGCATAGCTGGCACTGTACTTCCTAGTTTAGAGTTGCCTTGTTTCCTATAAAGATTAAAGATTTCTATAAAGATTCACAGGAACTTGGACAAATTGCTTAAAAGACACTGCCTGTTTTACATCTTACTAACACGGTGGTTTTAGTGCTGAGGATTTAAAACCCAAGTTTCAGAAGTCATTACACGTACTACTACTAAACTACAGACTGCTAAAATACAGTGATAAGCAAACAACAGATCAGATATGACAGTCACAGGAACTGTGAGATACTGGAAGCCACAGGAAGTTTGAGCAAAATGAAGTAAACAAAATCCCCTGAAGATATGAAGAAATGACTCTAATCCCTCTAATCTCGACCACTTTAACCAGGAATAGACACTGAATCTCCCTTCATGCCAACAGATGCAGAGCTGGCTCTGACCTTTCAGTTCTAAGTGTGTTTTCTGGTACAGACATCAACTCTCTGCAGTAAACACGAGCAGTCGTGTCAAATCATGTACCTGAGCTGCGCCTGTTCAGGCTGAGCATTTGCAAAGGATAGAATATCACACCTGAAGTCAGTTTCTTGAAGAGATGGAACCTTTTGTAGTTTCCTTCTCCAAGATTTGGATTTTTCAGATACACATGTTCCTATCAGCTCTATTTTTAACCTGCTGCTCATATAGGATACTTAAAATTCTGAACATGTTTACATTATCCATCCAGCAGGCTAATGGAACTGCATACCAGACAGTCATGCATAATTCAAATCAATATCCTCAGGCTTGCAACTCTTAAGTCAAAGCTGCCTTTAAATAAGCTGGGTGTGACTTTAACATGAATAAAATGGATCTAATTTTTAACCTTTATCTGACAAATTGATATATTTGCAAAGGAACGTCATAAATCTTCTTTTAAAAATTAAAGCAAATAGAAAATCACGGTAACTGAAACACACTCTTAAGGACAGAATTTAGACTGGTTCAACAAGACTGAGCGCAAAGGTTTCCAACAGAAAGCTGGGTGGTTTTTAGTTTCAAGCTAAATGTACAAATACATATATAAACCCACATGCAGGCAGAATATCAAGCGGTGGGGAAGGTCAGTGTAGCCGGATTGGCTATTTACAAATTCAAAGGTCAAGCTGTAATGGAATTGGGCACAGGTGACTCCCCACAAAATCATAAACTCAGTTAAGCACATCTGCTAGCTTCTCTCTAAGGACCAGAATCAGTATTTCCATAATAGAATCACTTTCCCTATGATTTTCCCTATGCGATTTCATGAGACCATGATTCCATCAAAGCACAGATTACCTTCAGCCACACTGAAATGACCAGAAGCGTGGCAATTACACTACTAAGGATCTATTTCCAGGTTACTCGCAAATACAGTGGACGAAAGATAACTGGACACCACAGCCCCCCCCC
>JAOEHY010007077.1:0-23745 GCA_025447955.1 Psilopsiagon aurifrons | reverse complement strand
CTGGAAACCACAACCCACCCCAGCTCCCCCCAAAACACCCCAAACCAAAAGAACACTCATAATAAAAAGACATCAAGTTGTACAATATAACAGATCACACTTTCCCTTTCCCCCAAGGAAAATATCCAGTAATTCCTAAAAGTTTTCCTAACTTTATAACAAAAAAGTGTTGTAAGTAGCAGGTAAGAGTTATTTTAGTAAGAAAATAAAGATAGATCTTTGCCTCCACAGAAGCTACAGACACAATTTCATGTTGTTTGCTTGGCTATGATACAGTCCCAATAAATAATATACACAAATAGAGTAGCTCTGAAAATAGTCATCCTAACAATAAAATAACACCTTATTAGCTACAATTGGTAACACCGTTCATCTTGTACAAGGACAGAATATTCATTAAATAACTCCAAGAGAATACTTATGATATGAGTTACAGTGTGACTATGACATTGATACATATGCATAAGGAAAATAATCTACAATTACTATTACCAACCAAAGAGATGGTTAAAATGGAATGTGATAAAAAACAGCGCTAATGGTAACTGCTCTTCAACCTAGGGAGAAAAAAAGCACAACTGGGAGACAAACATCAGTCTCTAAGAGTTAAAAATCTTTTGACTTGAACCTTTAAAAGTGACAAGAACTATCCATTTTTCCAAGTTACAATGGAGGAAGAACTGGTAAACTGATCCTCTGGAATATTCTTAAGGGAAGTTATAATGTGTTTAATTCTCATTTATGGAACAAGTACTGCTCCATTCTGCTTACCAAGGAGCAGCTGAGTACTGGGTCCATGCAGGGTAAAATTCTTCTTTTCCAACACACCTAATAAATGTCTACCCAGAAGTTTCCAGTCTACTGTTCAATCCTATTTCTCAGTCACTCCATCCATGAGAGAGCCATGGGATCTCTGCAATTAGGGTTAAGATGAACAAAAACTACCTCCTTTTGTCTGTTCTGTGGGAGTCTTGCAAATAAGTCATGTCTCAGGGTATAAATGCATAAAGATGAAAGAAACTGCTCCCTTATACCATAATATAAAAGAAAAAGAATGCCTGCACCTCCTAGTTTTTAGATGTATTAGTACAAGAAATAGCCAGTTTTCAATGTGAACACTCAGAATCAGCAAAAGGACTAGGTCCATCAAGGAAGTGATCTTTTCTGCTGACACAGTACTGTACCTTGTGTTCATATAAAAATCAGAAAGATGTTACATACATGTTATATAGAACATCTGTATCAAACACAATGCCACAAGGAACTACTTCAACCACAATTATCTACGTGAACTTTTCCTAGTTAATGACAGATCTTCATCCTCTCATAAGCTGAGGATTCAAATAGAAGAGATACTTCTTCAAATAGTACGTTTACAATAAAATAGAAACTTTCCTGTAATTATTAATGTATGATTTACATCACTTCAGAGACATCACACTGCTACGGGTGACTTTCTTCAAAGCCTTCACATCAATGCAAAGGGTATTTCTTCAAAGACTTCAAAATGCTGGCAGGAGGAACCTAATTTGTGACATTGCTTTGCACGCTTGTGCACATCAAGAAGAAAAAGCTCTTTCCCATTGGAGGGCAGTTTTTTCTCCTCTCTGGAGTTGGTTTAGATGGAAAAGGAACTGTTCTGTTGAAAACCTCAGCATCAGTACTGACTTCGAGCTCTGTTACCAGTTTCCTTCTCTCAGCATTAGATGACACGCATGCTTTAACAACACCTTTTTCCAGCACCTTTGCTGCTAATCATGGAGCAAGTCCACGATTTCAGAATTATTCATTCTAGCGAGCACTTCCACGTGCTTCTTTCAGTTGACACAAGTGTGCACAACTTTGACGTCATCTATGTGGCTTTTAAACTCAACTTCCCTAAGTAAATCCATTCTCTTCCAAACTGAGTTTAAACTCGGACACACATCTCCTTTGCATTTAAATCTCAAGTTTGTGTCTTGCCACCTCTGTAATATTCCTCAAGAAACGAGTACATATATACTTTCTATCCCTATTTGAGAATTCTGTCCATTCCAAGTATCCAGGCTTTCTAACCTATATGCTTGCCTGCCATTCATGCAGGTCCAGAACCATCACCACAACACAATCATAGACTAATATGTGATTTTTTGCCATAAAATTTCTTTGCTATCAGGAACTTTTCAGAAGAAAAAGGGTAGAGCTCTTTTGGGAAGTAAAACCCCGAAAGATCTGAATCCTATGAAATAAAATAGAGACCCAAAGTTCATCTTTATATCACCTTCATCTCTGCAATGCTCAGTTGACTTTATTTTTAACCACCATTAAAAAAACCCCAAACCAGAGCACCACAGACATCAAGTAGAAAGCAACACAAGTCAGCTCTGGACGCTCTTCTGCAGATCCTCAAATTACAGATGTATCTTTTCTACTACACAAAACTATCCCCAAAACATTGCCTTGCTATGGCAGTGCATTGAACAGCCACACTCCCTGGGGGCTTCAAACCACCAAAATTCTCCAGGTTTTAAGGGCTTAGAGCTGATGAAGACCACTCCAATGTACTAATGCATAGGAGGCAGGCATACACATAATGAGGGGTCAGTACTGCATCATTGCACTTTCTCCTTTACCACCTAAATGTTTTGATTACTCTTAGAATAAAAAGTGCCAAGGGCAGATGCCTCCATGGTAGGAACCAAGCATAAGGAAGCCGGATCAGCTGCAGATATATTGTCATAAAAACCACCAACCTTTTTTCTCTCCCCAAAATCTCTAAAAATAAGTCCATCAAGAAGTCTATCAATTGACAGTACACAAGTATCAGCTGAGATGCAAGAGTATGAATATCTAGAGTATCTCGTAGCTGTAACATGACTAAGTGTTCAAAACACACTCTGAAATGCTTGGGAACCACTGATCTGAAGATTACTTAAGACTTGTTTAAAAGCATCTTTATTGAAGACCCTTTCAAAGTATCTTGATGAAAGCATCATTTAAGATCTAGGTGTATCCAAAACTGCAGGCCAAAAAGAGTATTTTTGTTCCAATAGGTATTATATCAGAGAAATCTCACAGGTAATCTGATAAAAGGCATCAGAGAAAAATGGGTGGCTCCCTTCTTCCTAAACACTCTTTTCCACTGTATTTCTAACTCCTTTCTTTGAAGCACATTAGAGGAAAAAGAGAAAAAACAGTTATGATCAGTCTTCCAGTCTGAATCCTAGTGCAGAGTTCCTATTCCACACAAGCCGTCTCCTATGCCTGCAGTTCTTTGCATCTGAAATTAACAGGTTAGACAGACCAATTCTGAGAGAACTTTGTGGACTTATTTTGCTACACATGATACAACCATACTGAGACCCTCACTCCGTAAGTTTGAAACAGTAAATTTCACTCACATACGGCTTGAAAATAGATCTGCTTATATACAAGGAATAATGAGAGGAACTAAACTGGAAAACACACAGATATCAAGGGATTCACTGAGTAATTCGTTCTCCCTGTCCAGCAGCTTTCTCCTTACCTTGGCAAGTCTGAAGAAGTAGGACCCTGCTTTACAGAAGGTATTGACCAAGGAAAACTGCCCCAGGTTGCTTTAACAAACTGATTCATCTGTGTACCGGTTTTGAGGTGCACATGAAAGAGCTTTTGATGTTTATGCTGGGAACATACTTCAAGAAAATCTCTATGTATATTTCAAGGTGTTCAGTGAAGAGCCTTCTCCCAAGACATGAAAACTAACCAGAGAGAAAGAAAAGGCAAAAAAAGCTGCATAAAGAATCAGCTCCAAGAGATTCCAGAAGAACAGTCGCCTTCACGTGCAAAGACTGACACTGAGGAGCAAGGCAAACATATGTCCAACAGACACATCAACATAAAGTGACGAAAGCCTAGAGAAGAATAAAAGTGGAGAAGATAAACTACAAAAATAACATCATACTCTACCTTCACAATATGGAAAAGATGGATAAAATCCAGTAGCATATGCCTGCTAGAGCAGCAGATTCTCATTTAAGACAACTTATGTTTTCTCACTGCAGTCTTTTAGTGCTTCCATATGTTTCCAAAAAGCCTTGTGAAATGTAAGGCGCTTGGGCCAAGCTCAGAAATAGAGCCTCTGAACAAACACGCCTTCAGCCATGGGGTTTTATCAATTGAGGAGTTACAGAAAGACTTTAAAATGGGCTCGAGATGGAACCTGGGGTCGCATTGAGCCAGTAAACTAAAGCTAAAAAAAGAACAGTAAGTACTTTTTAAACAGCAAGCGAGTGAGCTTACTACCTTTTTCCATCATGATGTCATAGAATCATAGAATAGTTAGGGCTGGAAAGGACCTTAAGATCATCTAGTTCCAACCACTTACTTTGCCTCAGAATTGGGATCAATCCCCCTTTTGCTCACTTCCTAACCTAGAGCTTTGCACTCTTGTCAAAGAAGCGAATTGGCCAAGACACACTTTAAGAAAATCCCATATTAGCATACTAGCCATGAAAGCACACACTGTTTTATCCCCCAGTTCTACCATTCTCTTCCCAGGGGATTCAGAGAATCCCGCATTCAAAAGCAAAGAACCACTTACAGCTTCTGACACCTGCCTGCAAAACGTAACTTCAATATATTCACTCCAACAATCCCAAATGTAAATATTTCCGGTTTCAGGAATTTAAGGGACTGCTTCCTTAAAGAAAATACACTGTACTTTACTGTGAAACTTTCAGCACAAAAAAAAACACAACAACTTGCCTGTGTAATGCTCCAGTTTTTAAAGTCCCAGGAAGCAGCCCCTACTGGAGCCAGAGGCCAATTTAACATCACATTGTGCATCCTTTTGGAAACTGACGTTATTAAGAAGGCATGATCAACATAGATGCTAAATAAGATTACCAGTTACCAAAGTACAATGAAAAAGGCTGATTTTCAATTTAAAGGCTCTATACACTTCCTTCTTTAGATCAGTTTCGACCTCTTTGTTATCAGAACACATGGTTTTATTCTTGCACAGCTTTTCCCTGATTTTTGTTCTTTATTTTCTGAAACAGATGTGAAATATCAGGGCCTATATTAATCCCCTCTTCCAAATTATTCTACATAACTGGAGCACATAAAGGCAACACTACATATTCAACAAGATAATAATAGCCTTTGAAATGGTACAGAATTAACAGAAGAAGTAGGATGCACACTATAAAAGGAAGTTTTGTCAGGATACATGTCAGGGAAAAGGAAAAAAGCTGTCAGGAAGTATCCATACATTACTGGGTAACATGAGAGAGAACACAACGAATATTATCGCTGAAAATGAGATTTCAAACTTTGAGCTGACCTTACAACTCTGGGCCTGCACACACATAATGTCTTAACTCCACACACAGGTATCAAGAAACACTGTAGTTATACAGGTTTCTTTTTTTCCATGATTAACAGTTTTGGGTCATTTGTGCAAGCATTGGAAATGTCAGGTGTGAACCTATCTCCTGCACCACTTTTACTAGTCATCATCTTGTTTTTCTAATGAATAAGAGATAGTCCGGAATTACACCTGTCCATGAGGAGCTCACTGCTAAACTTTTATCAAGTGGATCAGACAGTGGTTATAAGCAAGTATTTGTGAAACAAAATTTAACACTCTACATTTCTTAGAAGTAACTGAAGTGCTACTAGGACATTCCATCATCCAAATCCACCAAGAAACCCCACAAAAGATACTGCCTTCTTCATTTAACTATTAAAACCATCTTACAAAATGCTATGTCAGTTCTGTATAAATATGCTTGAAAGAAAGATTAATATGGCCATCTAGAGGAGAAAAGAATGATGTGGAAACATACCACACACATTAGCAGGCTTCAAAATAAACATTTTGAGAGGCATGCAGCCAGAAAATAGATGTAATAAACTAATTATGTAATTGATAACAATTGAACCTTAAAATAATACGATCAGACATTTTTACGGTCTTAGTAATGCAAACATATTAACCTACATGTTTTTAACAATGCAAGAAAAGCCTACAGGCTGCATTAATAAAGACAACATGGTATTTTTGTCTCCTTAAATTCTGTGCGTGCACTGTTAAGTGCAGACACTCTGAACAGATTTAAAGGGTGAAGATTGAAGTGCAGAGTAAACAGTTATTAGTAAAACTGATTACTGGCTCCCTTGAAAACACAGCACATTGTGATACAGCCTGCGACAGACATCAACTCTGGAGAGAAAGCAACACAGATCTTTCCGAAAATGAAGTCATATTACTCTACCTTTGGTGGAAGTCTTAATGGTACCATCAGAGGCTGAGTGACTAGCAATGAGCAGGGGGGAAAGAGAGGTGGGCAAAAGTGAATTCTGCCCTCTCATCACTTCACCGTAACACTGTCAAGCCCTGCTCACCATAGGGACTGATCAGTGCCTTAAGTACAGCTGCAATGTTTAAGTCTTGGAAGCAGAAATGTTAAAGTATATGAGGAAACAGAAGCACACAAAGTCACATGTACTGTCAATTGTTTCTCATATGAAACAAACAGGAGTACACTGTTTGCTCCCCCTCCAATACAGAGAATCAAGAAGTGGTCCTATCATTTGTCTTTACACTTCCTATAAAAATAATTCAAGTCATAAAGGCAAGTACATCATGAAAGACAGCAGCATTCCTACAGCATCAAGCCTTCTACAGATTTAATCTGCAAATTCAAGGAACAGTAAAGCTTTGAGTTTTAAAATTACACCTAGAAAACACCTATGGCTTTGATGTTCTCCCTTTGGAATCAGAGGGTTTTTACCTCAGTTGCTCAGTGAACTCTTTCTCTGAACATAGATAAACTGTTTGGTAGTGATAGCCAGGCTCTCTTTTAGTTCTGACTGCAGGGTTTTTTTCATGTGGTTTCCACCTTCCCTCTTCATCACAGTTCCAGCTTAGGCAGCTTTCTCTTAGTAATGGTTATAACATAACAAGGCATGCTCTGACTTTTCCTCTATTCTAACACATTTTTATCACTGCGTAAAGATTCTCTCTTTCACGTTTGAAATCAGTTAGGAACACAAAAGTACTACCACTAATTATTCTAGTGTGCCACCTTCAGGCCACTGAGGAGTGACAAATGCTAGGCTGCTCATCTGTTTCCACATCCAATACAACAGAACTCTTCTTAACCATATTGGACGTAATTTTGTTGAGATTAATGGATGACAAACATGAGACTAAATCACTGCTCTGATTCGCAAGCATTCTGCGGAACGCTGTAGAATGATTGCAGGCTATCAAATAACATTGCTGACTCTTCACTCCTTGAAAACACGGGAAGAAAATGCTCTCACAAGCAGCAGGAAAAGCAAAATACTGATATTAGTAAAGCTTTTTGCAAGCAGAAGCATGTGGTTAAAAATTTACAATTTTCTAAGTTAGAATGTTTTGATAGTTTTTGCGTTGCAAGGTTCCTTTTTCCAAACCCGGAATGTTCTCTCATTATACTAAATTTAATTTGCATACTAATTTTAGAGTGAATATGTGTGTGCATATATAAAAATGGGTTTAACATCCAGCCAGCTTCCTGAATGGAAGGAGTGTTGAGAAGGCATAGCAGCTGGCGGCAGATATCTTTAGCAATAGGAGGAAAAATGAAAGAGGAGGAGAGGAGAAACAGTTGTAACTTTCCTGATGCAATACTTGGACTTGATATCAGGGTCCCTTTGTCTTAGATTCTAACTAAGACACAGAATAATAGAATGGTTTGGGTTGGAAAGGACCTTAAGGTCATCTAGTTCCAGACCTTAAGATCATCAATTACAATGAGGTGTAATTGCCTTAACACCTTCCACTAGAGCATACTGCCCAAGGCCCCTGTGTCCAACCTGGCCTTGAGCACTGCCAGAGATGGGGCAGCCACAGCTTCTCTGGGCACCCTGTGCCAGCGCCTCAGCACCCTCACAGGGAAGAGCTTCTGCCTTAGATCTAACCTGAACTTGCCCTGTTTCAGTTTGAACCCATCACCCCCTGTCCTATCACTGCAGTCCCTGATGAAGAGTCCCTCTCCAGCATCCTTGTAGCCCCCTTCAGACACTGGAAGCTGTTCTGAGGTCTCCACACAGCTTCTCTTCTCCAGGCTGAACAGCCCCAATGTTCTCATCCTGTCCCCATACGGGAGGTGCTCCAGCCCCTGAGCATCTTCATGGCCTCCTCTGGACTTGCTCCAACAGCTCCATGTCCTTCTTATGTTGATACCCGAACTGCAGACAGTGCTGCAAGTGGGGTCTTAAAGATTTGCAAACTGGAGTTCTTATAGAATCATAGGATCAAGCAGGTTAAAGATCATCAAGTCCAACCCTTACCCTAGGACTGCAAAGTCCACCACTAAAACATGTCACTTATTCCCCAGAAGAAGATAAAAGTCATCAACTAAGAATTTTGATGATCTGAGAGGATGCTAAGGAAGAAAATGAGGAAAACAAAACAAAGACCTGGATACAGGCTACCATAATAGCTTTGGAGCTTACATCTCCCAGTAAAAAGCTCAGATGAACTGGGAACTTTTCTCTGAGATGATGAACTAGGTAGGGGGAAAAAAAATCTGAACAAGTGTGGAATAGAAAGAGGAATATTAAATGTTCCTTCCAACATGGATTACTCTGTGACTATCTCAACAACCAGCCTCAAAAGCCTGCAAAGAGACAAACACACAATTCTGGGTATCTGAAAGCACTCTTCCTGTGTAATTTCAGTCTGGTATTGTTTGCTAATAAATACAACCGAGTCTTCCAACTACTCTTAATACACATCCCCGTTCTTTCCGAACCGTGAGATAAGCCAATAAAAAATGAGTACCTTTCACATTACCCCTGCAAGGCTGTTGACAGATCTCAGTAGATATAAAACCCAAATACGATACTTCAGCTGTCCCTCTTCCTTGCTGCCCTTGTCCATCACAGTGTCCAAGGATGAGATCTTACCACCTGCTCTCACCTCTGCACCTCCTTCCCTATTTGCTGGAACTCAGACCCCCAGCCTTCCTACAAGATCACAGCAAAGAAAGAAACAATATTTCTGATGATCAGAAAATAATCCTCTTACTTTGCAACTTACTCCAATTATGGCTTTCATATCCTTTGAGTCTTAACTTGGAATCATGAATGAGCATGCACTGATTTCAAATGTCAGTGGCAAACAGACTTTCATATAATTGAATTACATCACACAGTAGAAACTTTGACATTTGCAAGCACTTCGGGGCTGTACAGAACATTTAAGGACAGGTATCTTCTAATTACATGCATCATATTACATGAAAATATCAATTAGTAAAAAACCTTCACATTTTAACATATTAAAAGGAGACCAACAAATATCTTACTATAACGCAGCATCTCTATCAGAATCTGACGTTTGTGTAACAAAACCCCACTTTTTATCCTAGAAAATGGCCATAGACATGGTTCTCACATATTTGCCAAGCACTGAAAGCATATTGACAAAATACTGACAGCAGAATTCTTTCCCTCTAGATCAGATTGTCACCCTAACTTAAAACCAATATATACCACAAAGGAAACAGCCGGAGTTATTAATGCCATGGGAAAAAAGATAATAATCTAATCTTCGTAATAATTTCTTTGTGTGATTTCGAAAGAAAAGATACAGAACATTACAGTCATGCACACTGCAAGGACCATATGCACCATAACCAATAACCAATTCCAGTTACTCTGCTGTGATGACAGCTTATCAACAGATGAATAACAGGTCATCTTTCTATTTATAATACCACACAATTCATCAAGAGTTGCCATATTTCCTTCCTAAATCAAAACCACTTTAAATCCCCCCCCCAAATAGAATTACTGATGATAAAATTGTACAAAACTTCACATAACAAGGTACTACATCACTTGCATGAATGTGCACAAGTCTCTGCCATTTTGTTTTGAGCATGCACGAATATAAAAGGTATCTGGATATTTCTTACAGACATTGACTATTTACCAGTCAAGCTGTACTTGTCTCTAGGACTTACTTATCCAGAACATCACTCTCAAATTTGGTATAAAAGGAATGCTTTTAAATCACTCTTACCTTCATCTATTGAGGCTTCACTACTGTATCCATCATATTCTGCAGACAGGGGACTATATTTTTGTCTGGTTTCCCATACATAGTTTTTTTGCTGTCTGCCATCCACCACTGGCAGCCTGGAACTCTGGGTTCTAGACAAGGCCTCATGATATTTACCCAGTGCTTCATCTTCACTCTCAGATGATGAACCATGCTGGTCTTTACTCATATAAGAGTTGTCTGTTTGAATAAAATAAAGCAAATCGACTACAGCTCAAAATAGAATACAAGAAAATAACCATAAAAGGTTATAATTGAAGATATTTAAGCTATTTCAATTCAAATTTCTCTAATATTTTAAAAAGATCATCTTGTCATTACAAGTATTATGTGGTTCTGTCATTGGTGAGAGCTATTTTTATTTTCTAGAAAGACCAAAAACTCATTAACCCCCCAAAAACATCCTAAAACTTATTCAAGAGAAAATGGATCAATTTACGTAAGGCAGCACACAGTCAAGCTCTGGAAACCCTTCATTACATAAGAAAATGCTTAAAATACTTTATGTAAAGGAAATCCCACACTATCCAACATTACATTTGGATACCTAATGTATCAGAAAGGCAGCTCCTGATCCTCCATTCCCAGCTGATTTTCACTGCTGGCATGCAACACAGAAATGAAACTGACTGACAACAAGAAGCCTACAACAAAGTCTTCTTACGATATTTATGTCAGTAGTGCTTAAACTCACAGTAACAAACGGCAAAATGCTCATGAAAGATGTTTTCATGCACAGTATTATTTAACTTACAATAAACAGCCACTTGTTCAATAACTGACATTAATGAAGATTCTCATTGCAGACATCTGGCAACATCGAAAATTACACAGAAGAATCTATGCAGTTAATTCTTTGATACCCGCTCCATAATGCCCACTCATGCTGCCAACTTTCTCCAACTACATCTCCAGTACAACTTCCTCCCACAAGTCAAAGATTCAGCTGCAGTTTTATTTCTGTGAAAAGAAAGCTTCCTCCTCCCTTTCCCAAAGCTCAAATAGATCCTGTCCAAATTCAACATGCCATGCAGAGGTTCTCTAGATCTCAAACTCTAACAGGAATCAAAACAAGTTCACGTAAACTCACTAAAGGTCAGCTTTACCACTGCTCTGGGAGCCAATCTCTGCAACTATACAATTTGTTAATGGATTTCCATTACTGGCAGAGCTCTGAGAGGCCCATAATGCTGGTTTTCACCTCCTGATCCTGCAAGGGAACACAACTAACAGGTTATCCAACCACTTCTCCACTCCCTGCTTTTATGCCACCTGCCCAGTCCCTGTCCTTAGCTCTAGTTCTGCATTTCTACCCCTATTAGTCTCCACCTTCATGCCCAGCCAGTCTCACTCCTCTGCTTGGGTATTTCAAGTAAAGGAGGAATTCAGCTTGTCCATAATTCAGCCATTTAAAATTTAAGTAACTCAACCTACGGCAGCCATCTAGTCAAGGGTTTGCTTCTTCCTGCCACAGAGGTTCTTACCACTTCCACAGAAGCCTCTAGAGTAGATGAGTAAAATCATTTCCCATTGAGGTCTATTTCTCCCCTGTACTCACAAAGATAAGCCTCTACTGCAAGTTTAGGTAGGACATGTTATGCAAAATTACCTTTACATGAGTGAAATCTTATCCTAAATTCATGTCTCCTTGACCCATACTCCAGGTTCCTGCTCCAGGCATCCACTTTAGATCTCTCATGGGGATTTCCCCTCCTTATTCTCCTCATTTACTCAATCACAAATTCTCTTTACTTGCACCTAATCAACTACTCAAGCAACCTGAGTCCTTCACCCTTAGTCTCTCCATCTTCAGATAATGTTATCAGTTCTCTTCATAGCTGTCACTCAGCCTACTTCAAATCCCAGTCTACCACTTGCATCATGTCATATTTGTTCGGGAAGTTTCTGTCCTCACCTAAATTGTTTATTCTCAACTCTACCAAAGGACATCGCAAGTTTGAACAGAAACTAAGTACCACAAAGCAGGACAAGACCTTGCTCTGTTCTTCCGCTTCTACAATGAAGCATGTGAGTGCAAATGGAATGGTCAGTGAACAGAATAGGCAAATTATAACAAGTGTTTACTTGGCCTTTTCAAAGAGCAAAGTTCCCAAAGATTTACAACTTGGTCCAACTCACACGTTTTTTTCATAGAAGAACATGGGCATCTCTGACATGGGAAAAGTGCTCTCCCACATTTCAAGTGCCACAGCATCTTAGTGAAGCAGACGTGAAACCTACTTATTTTTTTTTTACGCTGATAACCAGCATGTTTATCCCATAATCTATTCCTGGAAACAGACTTACAAAGAAAGAACCCCACCGACAAAAGAATCTAAGATGGAAAGCATGCCAAATTTCATCCCAAGTATTTTAAACAGTGTCAGGAAAATGAAAATACAGTCTTGCAATGGAAAGCGTCAGGAAACCTCAACTGCAGATGGTGCCACCAGTTCTACATGCAATGTGTATGTAATCCTAATTTAGTCTTTATAGGAAAACTGGTGACTTAAAAGAGCAACTAGATCTTCCAACTTGAATTCAAGTGTAACAGATACGGTTCTTCCCATTGCATGGATGACTATAAAGCAAGTTCAATTCCACTGATCGCTTACTGAAAATATCACACCAAGCAGGATATATTCTCTGGCTATCGGATTCATTGATAGAAACTGCCCAGAAAAAGAAGCCTCTTTTGCTGGCACAAGAGTAAAAACCTCTGTCTCATACAGCCCTCAACAGGTTGCAACCTGCCACCTAGGAAACTTCTACAGATTTCCACAACTATCACTAAAGCAGGGCAAAGCAGGAATAAAATCCAGAGCCATCAGTGTCAGATGCACTATTTATCATGACAAAAACGTATTCACGAAGAGAAAATTGGGATCATGAATCAGTCTGCATAAAGAATGGAACAGCATAAAACAGGGCAGCAACATGTTTGAAAGAGGTGCTGGAAGTCCAGTCTCTAATATTAGCTGACATTTATAACATTCAGAAGTTCTCAGCGATACCAGGTATCTTTTCTCCAGTTCCTAGCATAAGAAGGATGTATATTGTCATTCCAAGTCCTGAAGCAGACCTTAACTTTAACCTCAAAGTTAAAACACAAGCTACCCATGCAAGCCTTTCTTAATGAACAATATAAATCTGTTTCTTAGGGAAAAACAGATCCCTGCAGACTAAAAAAAAACCCTCAGCGTTTTACACATCTCCACTTGTCTTTTGATTCTGTCATCTTAGTTGGAAACTTGCCTAAGAGAAAGCGTGTTGTTACTAAAACTTCCCTTTACTTGGCTAACACAGGTTGTATGTAATTATTAACCTACTGAAAGCTATTCATTTGCTTATTATGGGATGTCAAATGCCATTTTTGATAAGAGAATATGGAATCAGAGTATCTTGGATTGGAAGGGACCTTCAAGGTCATTTAGTCCACCCCTGAGTTTCTCAAACACACACGGAAAGAATATACTTCACAAATATTATATTACATGAAGAAATAACAGATAAGATCAGTTTATCATACAAACCTGGAAACTACCTCTTAAATCAAATTAGAAACCCCTTTGTATTACAAAATCATCCATTTCCCTACAGAAACAGCATCTCTGGAAAAGCCTGTACTGCTTTCTAAAACTTCACTACACAGCCTGCACAATGACTGCATAAAAATGCAAGGTTTTACTTGTTTCTTACAAACTACTACTGCAATTCCATTGTCATATTGTTTAAGATTGGATGTTGAAGCCAGCACACACAGCATCCATATCAACAACACACAGGTTTTCTTTGTAAGACTGCAACTTTAAGACAAGCCTCATTCAGTTCTTTCTATACTTCAAATCACTTCATTGCCCCTTTGCATTGACTTTCGCGTCTTGAAATTATTACCTTGCATAGCCCAGAAATACATTCTGCAGATCTACCATAATGCAACAGAAGGTATTTCTTTTGCAATGCTTTTAAAATGCACAAAATGAAAACCACTTTCACAGAACAAGCGTTCGTTTCCAGTATTAATCCATAGTTTTCAAGAGAAACCACAGAAGGCACTGAGGAGAAAGTAAGAAAAACTGTACATAGAAAAGTGAGAACATAAGAAAGGCATTTATTAACCAGCTCCTTTAAGTCATACCTTAAAAAGTACTCAACTTCCAAGAAGTAGCAATATAATTAGAGAAAGAAGTACTGACAAAACAGCCTACGTTCATCCACAGGAAACTCTATTATTAGATGTGCAAATTAGGGGAAGAAAGTAGAAAGTATCAGAAGTTTCAGGAAAGGTTGAAAGCTGCAGTTTGCGGACGGACTCCTCACCTTTTCCTGCTGTCTTCTCATTACACAGCTCTCTTTCTGATTTCTTTGAGTTTTTCTTTTGACCCGCTTTCGCAACTGGAGTTGCTACACTGTCTTCACCCTTTGATAAAGATTTTCCTTTTCTGCCCAAAAAGGCTTCAGATTTCTTTTCTTTCACTTCCTTTATGCCACCGGGGTGCTCAATGTGCATCTTCATCAAGCTGGAGTCCGATAGTTTTTGCTTCTGTACTTCAAGTTTTGTTCTTGAATCTTGGGGAACATTCTCAGTGTGCACGCTGTCAGGATCCTTAGCATCCACTCCAGGTGACCATGCTTTGATTTTTCTATTCAGGTGATTCTGAGGAATGCCTGATACTGCACATCGGGAATTACCTTGCTCCTCAATGGGTTGTTCCATAGTAAATTTATTACTTTTCAGGTTATTATCCTTTAAGTACTTATCATTTACAAAACACTCCTTTCCTCCTACCGCTTCCCTTAGAAAAGGTCTTCCTACAGCCTTCAAATCCTGAGATACTTCTGCATCACTTAAATGATTATTGCTATCTGTGCCTTTGAACTTGCACTGGTTTTTGTCCATGCCATGGTCAGATACTCCATCCTGACATGCATCTTTTTGTACAAAATCTAATGAATTAGAATAATGAGTCTCTCTATGTTCTGCAGTACCTCTGTTCACTTTCACATGAATCTCCTGAGAATGAGCTAATGATGGCGTCTGCTCCTCTCTGCCTTCCACAGGTTGATCATTCCGTGCTTTTGAGCTTTCACCTTCTGCACGAAGGCCATTTATCATGTTTGTTACTTGCTCTGTTACTGTATCAGCTACGCTGTACCCAACCTCTCCCACAGCGCTGGTCAGATCATCCACAGCGCTGCTAAGTGTGTCCACCAGAGAAGACACAGAGGGAAGGCTCAGATTTTGGTGGAGGTGTCTGAAAAACGCCATTTGTCCAACCTCTTCTGCAACAGCTTCTAAACCCGAAAGGTTCTCCGTTTCACAGACAGATCAACTCCGTTTCTCCAAGGTCAACTGCAGAGCTACGTGCTTCTCCTACCTCAAACTCCAGATATTTAGCAGAGGAAGCTGCAGCTTTGCTTTTTCCATTCAATATGCATTGAAAATAACAAGAAAGGCAGCTAAGTGTCTTGAAATGACCCAGCAAAACCAGTCGTTCATCGACCGCAGCATCAACTAGCCATTACAGAGTTCATTACTTTCATAAATAAGACAACTGTGTGAGGTGGAAATATGGGGGTTTAATTCTAACCTGCAAGGAAGAAGTTGTCAGACATTTATATTATGTCCTTTCATCAATGTCACACGAAAACAAGCATTTAACATAACAGCTGCCCTAAAACACACATTATGGGAACTTCTTCACCCCCAAATACCTGTTATCTTTGGTAAGGGTACATGAGGTAAGACATTTCGGAACATGAAGACTTCATTTTTGGGGGGGAGAACTTTGTCTCCAAATAACCTGAAAACATATAACTGCACTTTTAAAGAGGTAAAGGGGAAGAAAACCTCTCAGATTTTCCAGGTGAGTAAATGCAAGACCTTCTCCAATAGGCTGGTGAAGGCTTTGAACAGGTTGAGTGAAAAACACAATCCCATTCACAAATTCACTTGAGAAGATTTAATTGTACACAATTATGGAATGCCTAAAATCCATCTGAGAGTCTTCTCATAGCACAAGGGAAGTTGCTTCCCACAAGTGAATGTCAACTCTTTGGTTACACAGCTGTTGAATTTCTGTGGTTTCTGCCTTTTCCACATACTGCAGAGCCACGGGAAAAGTCAACATTCTGTGTTTTCATCACGTGAGTCAAGTGATTGGTTGTGCATTTCTACACATCCTTGTAAAAATGTGTTCCTAGGATTAGGTTTAGTACACTGCATTTCAGATACTTACAAAGTTTATCTTGTGAATTCTTTCTTGTAGTGTAGCCTGAATCAAGATCTGGGAAACCACTAACATTTTCAAAACACATCTTCTTATTAATGTATAGGAAAAGCAGCAACATGAGAACAATGAACACCCCGACAGCAGACAGGAATCCAATTGCTTCAGGAGATACTGAAAGAAACAGAAAGAAACACATTTTCAGAAGGCTTGCAAAGGTTTAACTCGCAAAAGTTATATTATCAGAATTGATCATTAATAAATACTACTGAAGTTCCAAATATATGTGCAAGATGCAACTAAAAACCCACACACACCTTAAATGTGAGTTAATGTTTAATCCTCTTTTCAAAGAACAGGACTGTATCTGGTCCTAACCTTAGGAGGACCAACACTGTAAGGCAGAGTACGGGACTTGTAACAAGGCAGAGTCTCTGCAGAAGATGGAGAGATTATCATCAGATGCCAAGGCTGGTTTTTGATGGAGCATGCCAGAAAGAAGCCAAGAGCATCCATCCTTCCTGGAAGTGGCTGGAGTTGGCTACCTCTGGCAACCCACTGGACTACATCTGAAAGACTTGATGTGAGAAGTTGGAAGATGATAGAGTTGCAAATATGCGTGAGAGGTTAAAGTGAAGTGTTACAGATCTATACTTCAATAACATTTGAGTGCAACTTGTAAGAGAAAGGGACAGAACTCAATATATGGATGCAATTAACAACAGTGTAAGGCATTATAGAACTGTGATTCATAGTGGTGTGATTATTAGGTAATCAATCTGTTATTTGCTTTATTAATAGTGTCTGATCAATTAATAAACATTATAGCCTCTTACATCAGACATGTCTCAAACCTGCATTCTGAAGAGGGAGAAGACCTTGAGGTAACACCTTAATATTAAAGTGCTTTTGGGGCCTCAACGCACAGACATGCACCTTCCAGGACTGGAAGTGGCTGTATTCATCCGGATGAAAGCCAGGATTCCACACATCACTTCTTCCTGCCATTTTTGCTAGTCTCAACTCACTACCATAAATCCCATTGTGGAAGCTGAATTTTCTCTATTTATAAAAGATTTATGAAGACTTATCAGATTTATGAATTCCATTTGCCAAGATCTTGGCACTTCACTTTCGGAGTACAATGCTGTGTGACAACATCTTTCCCAATGTAAAAAGGAGTGGGATTCAAGAACATCTGGTGGCAGCTACTGCATTCTCAGAGGTGCAATACAAATACAAAAGGACGAGAGGCACCCCTAGGAGGGGTTTATCACTGAAACAGATTGCCTAGATCAATTATAGAAGCCAGCTTTAATGTTAGTCCTGCTTTGAACAGAAGGCTGAACTGGGAATTACTTTCCCCATGAGCCTTCCAAATGAAATTAAGTCTACATATGCCCTTTGTAAATCTGGACTCCTACATCCGTGTAGAAGTGCTGACTGAGAAACACACGCAGTTCCACAGCCTCCTCGGTTTGCTCTGAGGGAGGACAGGGAACATTTGCACTTTTGGTGCTGCCCATGAACAAGGATACAGGTGTGTTTCAAGAGCTGGAAAAGAAACCTTTCCCAGTCCTTCTAAGGAATCGGACAAATCTGCACTTCTGTTTTGAGCCCGACATCCAAACCTATCTGAAACTGAAGATTTGCTTCACTTTTTACCTCTGAGCAGAAGAGAACACCTAACATTGTGCCTAGAACCCTGACCATTTTCACACAGAAAAGAGCCTTCCGATAACGCTGAACTACCCATTCTGACAAAGCAACTGAGGAAATGCCAGAATAGCAACCAAAGATGTCCCAAAAGGATAAAACTGAGCCCCTACTCAGTCAATATCAAGCTTGAGTAAAAGCTTTCCTTATGCTGTTAGATCATATCAGAAAACCAGGAAAAGCATGAGCCATTCTAAACCAGGTTAGGTTGGGAACGCCATCTTCTGAAGAAATGAAGGCAAAGCCAGGAATAACTGGAAACCTTCAAAATCTGACCTTTACCTTCCAACCCACTAAAGTCCAAGAAAGAACATGAAATATAACACAGTATTGACTGCTTAATAGGGCCAGAACAAACAGTACAGCAGGGAGGAGCACGCCTCCGGTATGCTCAATCTCAGACAAAACAGAAGAAATACAAAACTCCACAGAGTTCGAGGGTTCCTCACCAGCCCTTTAGGATGAGATGTCCTGCTGCATCAAGAGGATCAACAAGGGGAGAAAAGTGCAAGTCTATTCTGCACCAGAGTGGAAAGGAAGCTAAAACTTCATTATTAAGAACAAATGGGGGGGGGGAACCCCTTTGATCAGGACAGCTGCTTTATTCTTGGAGCAGGCTGTCCTGAGGCACTGCGCCTGAATTCAGTGTCAACACTCCTTTGAGAAGAGACTGAATTCCAGTCCTTCTGTGATGCACAATAAAGGACGGGGAATGTTTTCTTTTAACAGGATACATGAACTGGACACCAACTTCAAAAGAAAGCACGCTGCCTGGTATTCAGAGAACCACAGAATCCCCAGCTGGTTTGGGTTGGAAAGGACTGCAAGATCATCCAGTTCCACCCCCCTGCCTCACACTAGACCATGGCGCCCAAAGCTCTGTCCAACCTTGAACACTGACAGGGATGGAGCATTTATCACTTCTTTTCACATTTGATCTTTCGAAGCTGTAGGTTTAAGGGGGTTTTATGCTTAAACTGTTCAACAATGAAAGCTGCTTTGAGCCATCCAAATGTGGGCTCAAGAAGGCTAACCCCAACCTTCAAAGAACTTGAAAACACAAAGCTTTTGGGGTTTTTCTTGAGTACTCGCTGGGTCCTAATTAGTTAAAAAAGACATTGCATGCAAACCGTATAATTCTTTACGGAAACACAGTACCTGATGAAGTCTTTCTGGAGTGAAAAAGAAAGCATTGGCTGGTACCGTACAAAAAGCGTGAAACTCTAGCTGCAGCGAGACTACTTAATTATTTATGTAATTCAGTGTGAGCACAGGACTTGAAAATTACATTACCATATCTATTTGCATCCATGTAAAGACTTTTAGAATGCTTGTTCACAGATTAAGTATTTTATTAAGTTAAAATCCTTTAATGTATCACCATTATAAAGCCGGAAGGAAAAAAAATAAGAATAAATAAAACTGCACTTCGATTTTCCACATGTAAATGTGCACAGATTCCCAGCTATGAATAAAGATTTTATACATCACATTAGGCCTTCAATTAAGTTTCTCACAGTTGAAGCGTCAAGCAGTTCTACTTCGCAGACAGTGAAAAAGGAAGCTCTTTTTTGCATCTGAAACACATCTGTGCCACAGGGAGCACCGGGATTATTCAGATTCAAAACACACTGTCATAAATTCTGATCAGTTTGAGCATTGATCGCAACATGAAAAGCATTTTGAAGACTCTCAGAGGTTCCCAGTGGTTTCTCCTATAATCATAAACAAGCAGAAAGGCAATACTCACTCCAAGTCCTATTTCAAAGTCAAATGTTCAATTTATAAACTTTATCATTATCCTCAGTTCTTAAGAAAAACAGCAATGAGTGTTTGAAATTCATCGTAATATAACACAGTTTAAGGAATACCAAAAGAACAAATGTCTTCCTACAAAGTTATTAAGGCTAATTGAATTGCTGGCTGTGGAAATGGCACAGAAAGTTATACTCATTACAGAGCTATTACCTTAACATCACTCTAATTCACTTTTATCAGCATCATCACTAGGATTAGAATTATTAGAACACAAAAACTTACCATCTCCTCATCTCAAACATCAAATTAGCATCTTCTTTCAAATATTAACTCCCCTGTTACTAAACAGTTTCTCTTTTCCAAAAGAGGTTTCAAACTCTTCAGAAAATATCAGCATCTTTAAACATGCATCACCAAAATAACATCCTCGGAGACATTCAAAGCATTGTATGTTTTAAATATTAACTTAAATATTAACATTAAATATTAAATTAAAAAGCAGTTAATGTTTTTAATATGGATCTATCCCCCCAATTACACTGAATATCCAGTCAATTCTTTCTGGAGCTCTCGCCCTCCGCATCACACTGCTGAATTAGGCGGTGATGTCCAAAGCCACACAGTTATCTTAGGGAGGTTTTAATTATTCATTTACAACTGCAACAGTACCTCGTCTGTGCACAAATTAAGTAACCAGGGGTATGACCAGAAGAACCTGTTGTTTAAGACCTGAGCACCAAAACCACTGGAAATGAAAAACAGAACCATGTTTTTATTTATAACCCTTTTTGGGTTTGTTTTTTACAACTTGATCCAAGGTAATTTAGACTTTTAAGTTGCCTTAAATAACGAGGCCTGTTGGTTTGGATTTAACCCTGATGAAGAATTATGGATTACCCCATTACATCTTGACATTGCATGAAAACAATCTCTGCTGTCCAACTCAGAAACGGTCTCACCCAAACGCCCTTCACTGCTGCTTGTCACTCTGTAAGCTTCCCGACTTGCACAAGAGAATAACGCATTTTCAAGAAGCTGAACAGGTTACTGAGCCAAAAAATAAGGTTCATGCCTGGGCTGCCTTTTCTCCATGCTCCAGTTATTTATCTCCTAACAGCACGTATTTATTTCTCTCAGACAACTCATGTCATAATGGAAACGAACAAATCAACCCCTCCGATACCTCAGAGTCAGCTCAGAAGTGAAATGCTTCGGTCTGACTGATTGCTCATCAGGAATAAGAACTGTATTTTGTATGCGTCAGCTCAAGCACAGATATCTTGTTCTTTCACAACTACTTATATAGGATAGTCTCTTCTCCAGGAGTAACTTAAAGGCTATCTAAGATTTAGAGCTCTTTCTGAACAGCTTTTCTGCGACAAGGTAAACTCAACACACCGAGTTTCACCATGATTTAGCAGAGTTATCTTCCTGTGTGCTGGCATAGTTGAAGTGAACAGAACTTGGTTTGCCTGGACAATGGTGCCTATGGGGGGTAATATTTTATCCAGTGTTGTATTAGAAGGCCTAAACCAGATTCCTGAACAACCGCGCTGTTTTACAAGCAAGGTAAACTCTATGTGGCAGCTGACATTACTATTCGGATACTTTTCCATATAAAACCAGAAGCAACTTCACCACAAAAATTGTCTACCTGATGTTTCTGCAAAAAATCAGCAACGGAGAACTGAAAAGTCCCTCTAAACATTATACAGAACATGGCAAAAGATGAATTTACAAACGTATTTCCTATGCTTACTGGTGTATTTTGTATTCATCCTTCTTGCTCTCATACACAACATTCAAGCTATGTAATTCCTTCTCACAAATGTACCTGCTCCTTTTCCATTGTGCCAAAACAAGCATCCGGCAAAGTGGTTTAGCTCAACTTAAAACGTGTGATTGAATCTCATCTAGGAATGTTTTGTACTTTTTAGCTACATGTAGGTAACATTAGAACTGAAACTTTTCTGTCTAAAGATGCTACACCCCCTTCAACTCAAAGTGTATTTTGCCTTTCAGCTGGAGCACAGACTCCTCAACATAGCCCACTGCTAAGGGCTCCATTTGCCAGCGTATTGTGTTAACTATACATTACAGTGCTACTCTTACAAAGTTCCTTTATGTGCTTGTTTCACCTGCATCTTGCACTTTGTTATACAGCAAGATTATGCACTCTCCAGTACAAATTACAAGCACACACTCCATGAGCTACCTGTATCTCAGCACTTTCGATATCCACTATGCTACTCTGAGTGATACACGACTTTCAGAGAACATAAACTGAAATGGCCATTGAATTCCAAAACAGAACTGAAAAGAGCACAGCATTCCCTAAATAAGAAAATTATGAGCTGTTTTGGCAACAGGAACCTTTCAGAAGGTTGCAAAGACTGACAGAGCAAAATCAGGATGAGAGTGCTCATCTCACTATTTGGAATAACGATGCCCTTTTAAAATCCTATTTATAAACCTTTCCAAGTAATACTGGAGAAAACAGAAAACTCACATTATCTGAAGTGATAAATGATGCCATTTACAGGTGAATTTATAAAAAAAAAGGTATATACCTAACATTAAGCAACAAAATAAATGTGCTTTTGTACATGGAAAACTTGACTGGAATGACCGTATCATGACAACTCCACTGGTCTGGCTACCGTGGCACTTCAACTCCAGTGGAATGTTATCAGGAATAAAAGCCATCCGGCATACGTCACTTCACAGGGGCTGAAGGATAATCTGCAGTGCTACAGAGAAAAACGAGAACTTCGTTTCCTCCTCATTTTCTTAACATCTAATAACAAGGACTAAAAAACCCAAACTGTTTTAACGCCTGGATTCCAGGGCTTCCTTCACCCAGGAAGAAAGCCTACAATGCATTTTGATTTTAACTGTTCATTTAATTTTACTAGGAGCGATTCAATAGCTTGACTGAATATTTACATCAAATAGAGTTCAATACATGTCATACATTATAGCTTGCATTAAAGAGGGCTTGGTTCAGCAAGTTAACTCGTCACATCCATAACAGCACAAAAGCCCTCGCAGCAACTCCAGCACTGCCTCTGCAGGTAGTCATTTACAGGACTCTTTCCACTTCTGTTCAAACACCATGCTGAACCCACCTTTTGGAGATCAGTTTAACTCTAGAGAAAGAGGAGCCCTGAGCTCCAAACCATCCACTGGTCTAAGACACAATTTAGGAACAGCAGAAGCAATAGAGTGAGACAGAGATTGAAACTTCGGACAGAAACCTAATTCCTAAGTCCTCTGGGTCGAGGAAGTCGTCAGCCTGCCCCTGATTTACCACTCCCTCAGTGCCTTTTCTCTCCAACAATGAATTCATCTCCTACTATCTCACAACAAAAAAATCTCTGAAAAGAAACAGCGAAGGAAGCATCGCACTGCTCCTTGCAATGGACACAGATCATGGAATCATCTCGATTACCTGCAAATCCCAGTAACCTGGTGCAGCTACACAGCATATTAGCCGACTATTCTCCATGCAGCGGGTAAGAAAACAGCACTGATAACAGATTTTTAATGGCACTCTCAAATAACCCTCCCAGCACAAAAGTACTGAAGGCCTGCAGGGGTCTAGAGACTTAGGGTTTCAAAGTTGATAGCTATTGCAAAGCAGCTCTCCGGGGGAAACGAAAACATCTATGTCATAAAAAACATCTTTCCTATCAACCACGACAATTAAAGAAGTGTGAGCAAGCCAAGATCCAGACTTCTGAACAGCTAGGTTTCAGTGAGCAACTAGGATGCATAGCAAAGTACTGCGCAGTGAAAAACGACGAGTGGACAGTCTAAGTGAAAAAATGCCAGCGTTTGGATATAGCAAAATCCTCACACACAAGGCTCCTCTACTCTGCTCTGTGAGACCTCACTTGGAGTATTGTGTGCAGTTCTGGTGTCCTCAACAGAAAAAGGACATGGAACTGTTGGAACAAG
>JAOEHY010007075.1:0-28639 GCA_025447955.1 Psilopsiagon aurifrons | reverse complement strand
TCTTTTTAGTATTTCTTTGATTACTAATTATTATAGGTGAGTTTTCGCCAGTGCTGCAATGGATTTTTTCAGATACCTGATGATGTGTTGAGTGACTGTAAACCTGTGATTAGAGAATAAAGCCCTTTGTGTTGTTATGACTGAGGTTATATTCAATATTAAATGTAATAGAAAGCCACTTCCTTTTCCATTTGTTTAAATGTATAAATATTTGATAGGCTTGATTTCTGTTGTTTGGATACAAGTCTACTTAACTGGGACATTTGGGGAAAAAAATCGTTGGAGTTTGCTCTTTCATGTGGAATTCTGTCTTAAGTATACATTCAATGGGAAGTCCAGGAACTGCAAATGTATTTAATAAACTTGTTACCTTTGGAGTCATGTAAGAAAGTTCAATTAAATATGCTTTTAATAACTTTGTTAAAACATTGTTAGTCGCTGGAAAATTTTAAGAACATTATGCTCCATTTCAAATTCCATAACAAAGCATAATTCTGTATAAGGAATAGAATGCACTGAATCCTAATTATTCTTGAAAATATTAAATTTCTGTTCCTGTATTTTAAAACACCAGTATAACTACTTTGTTTTATTGAAATGAAAGGTAGAAACCCCAGATCTCAATAAATATAATTTGAATTTTGACCTTTAATGGCAGCTGGCAAAGTTCAGACTTTTTATCTGGCATTGCTAATTGAAAGGTATTCTCCAGATTCTTGTTCTCAGTTGCGCTAAAACCTTTACTACCTGATGACCAGTTTTATTTGTGTGATAAATTAGATGTAGTAATTTTGCTCTTTTAGCAGATTCCTGCCTTTATTCCATTTGTCACAATTATTAAGGCTAGGAGCAGTCTCTAGTGTTGCAAAGGAAGGAATTTTGTATTTTTCCCATATTTAAAATGCTTGCAGTTCTGGGAAAGTCAGTACAAGGTTATGTAAAAGAGCTGACTGAGAGAATTACTTACTTCCTCCTCTCTCTTCTTCTCTTTTTCTGGTACCCTAACAGGATTCTGGGATATGATTTTTATCTTGAATCTCAGATATTCTTTCTCTTGGCTTTGTGTTCCATTTCTTCTCAGTGTATACTTCCTTGCTCACCCATTCTTCTGTTCTTCATTGATATCACAAGTCAGGACTTATTCCACTTTTTTTTCCTCCATTGAATATGCCACCTTAAATGGTTAAAATGGTGTTGGACTGAACTCCTTCCTACATAAAATGTCAGCTCAGCTTTCCTTATCTGTCTGCTGACCCTTCTAGACAAGTAGGGCTACAAGCTTGAGTTGACTGGATGCCATTTTGGTCTGACTCACCAGTGCGTGGTGAAGTAGACTCCTTCCAAATGTCTTAAGTGCAGTACTTAAAAACAGAAGTAGTATCTTGAGCATTGATGGAAAATCAAGCCTTCCCTTTTCATCACTAAAATGAGATTATAATTGTAAGGCTGTTTTCTTATTCACCTCATTCAGCCACTTTTCCTTAGACTGAACGGATTATCATTGAAGTGTATTGGTAGGTATGGCTCTACATTTATGACTGTGAAAGCAGTTGGTTCAAGGCAATTCTTAATACTTTCTTTTTGTTGAGCCATCTCTCCGCTTAATGGCATATTACTGTTTCATCTTAAGTGCTAAGTGTTCCAGATCATGTCCACAAGGATCACATTTACCAGTCTGTGTACCATAAGGGCACCTGCAGATGCAGTGCACTGATCTCACGGGAGTGCTGCACTAAAAAAATATCCCACGCTGTACTTCCAAAATGAAAATGGAAAGAATTTCTCCTGGAAAGTGGCAGCTGCATTCTGACATTAATGTAATGGGAGCAACTGAAAGCTTTATGGCGTGTAACTGTGACACTGCATTCCAACATAAGCTTCTCCCTGCCCTTCTTCCAACCAATAAACTATTCTTCCTCTATTTTCACTCTCACCCCTCCTAATCTTCTTCTGTTTATATGCTTTAATCATAATAGCAACAAATCCATCCCTGCCTGTATTATCACACCATTGCAAATTTTGGCCGTCTCCTTTGGCACTTCCCTTGTGGATGGAATGATATTGCCCACTTTGATGGGGCTTAATACTCTATGTAAAATACTGTTCTGTCAATGAATATTTTCTCTATTAAACTATTTTCAGTCCAACAATAAGATACAGATTTTTGGGAGAACAGTTTTCTCATCATTACCTTAACCCATAAAAAAGCTTGCTTTCCATTTTTCCCTCTTCCTTTCCTCTTTTGCTCCTTTCTTTCTTCCTTTCTTCTCTCTTTTCTTTTTCCAAACATTTTGGGCAAGTCTTCAGAGGCCCAAATATTTGTAGTACAGAATAATTTGCATTTCAGCCCTGTGAGGCTTGTAATGAACAGTCTGTGCATTTTAATATTTTTTTATAGTTTTAATAATTCACAAATATTTCAGAATGTAGAGCTGACCTGTTGAGAAATCGTTTGTAGTGTCTGTAGAGAACACTTCTGAGCTCTAGATAGTTGTATGTTTACCATAATTCTGGGCTTCGTCTGGAAATATTCAAGGTGTACTTCTTACTGGAAAATATCTCAAGTAATGTGAAGCCAACAAAGTTCTTTCCTGTGCTGTGACCCACTTGTAAGGTGAGGTGTGGATGGTCCCTCTCCTGTTGCCATTAAACAGGTTTCAGCATCAAAGTCAGGTACTGAGGAAGATAACTGACAACCATTTGAAAGGTGTGACTGAAAGCATATTGATTTCAAAGTTATTTGCCAAAGATAACACTTTACTTCTCAATCCAAGAGGCTATTCTGTAACTACCATAATGTTTTACAGCAGCTATGATCTTCATCTGTCTATTCAAGAACAAATAAGAGAATCTTGATGTCTAAAGCTGGGAAAATTGTGTCTTTGGTGAGTTCTACATGGACTGTAGGCTGTCATTTAATGATTGAAAAAAATCCTTTAATCAGAATTTATTCATGAGGCAGAATTAAGGCCTATTATATTGATGGAAATTTTGCCACTGGTTTCAGCAAGAGCAAGATCACACACCCAGCCACACAGTAGGTGGAATCATAGAGGACCAGAAGCATTCCATGGGATATCAGACACCCTGCAGTCTCATTAGGGCTCTTTTTGGTTACTCTGCTTGTGACTGCTGTTGTCAAAGATGACTTCTTAGCTTCAGCTTAGCAGCTGAAGGTAGATGCTACCAAGATTTCCATGCCTTTTACTTTCTTGCTACCGAAAGATTTATCCTGAGTTGTTTTCGTCCAGTTTTGCTTCTTCTGTAATTAAACTCTGCAAAGAGAATTTTAATATACTCCTAATAATATTACACAAAGTGAATACTGTAGAAGTCTGATTGCAATTCACATTTTAAAAAGGCTCTTCATATGGCTGGTGCAATGAGGACGCAGGATTCCAGCATACAAGGCTCAAAATCAGATTTATGCTAAGTCAGTGGAAAGTTGCCTTAAAGTAGACATAAATTCTGTCACACCTCACTTTGGTGCAAATGACACTCAGGTCTACATACCGAAAGATGTAATCATTGTGCCCAGCACTGTGTTTGTCTTTACACTGGAGACTACAGTTTGAAATGCATTATAAAAAATTCTAGTCCTTGAATTTTGATTTTCATCCAGGTAGAACTGCCAGGAAGCACTGGAGGCTTGGGGCATTAAGGATATACTTCAAATAAAACTGGATAATGTATGTTAAGTAAGGAAAGTGCCAGCACATGGAAAATCCTTGTAATCACTGTAGATCATTTTAAACAGATGAGAATATTGCCTGCTATTTATATCATCAGGTAGAAGAAAACAGTAAAAAAGTAAACCCAAGTTTCAATTTTAACATAGTGGGTCAAATTCAGATGTTGAAGGAGGTATAGTTTATATGACAATACTGGATATATTGAATGTAAGAAACTGTAAGTTACTGTGAGTGATAAATTGACAGACTGGAAAAAAGTTGGTTTTTAAAATAGTGGGAATGGGTATATTAACTTTTATTTGCAAGGCATCCTACTAATTGCTTTTTCTGCTAAATTCTTGTCTTCTTTTTACCCACACGGTATAAATAAAGTTGTGGTAGATACAGATCTGGGTTAAGGAGACTCTGCTGATGACAAAAATTAGGCATAGTTCTGTTGGTTTACTCAAGGGGGTCCTGACGTTTTCCATCAGCTGGGAACTTGTTTTTTTCTGTTTTCCTGGCATTGAATAGCATCAACTAAAAGTTAACATCTACTTACGTCTTAAGCTATTCCTATCTTCTTTTCCAGGATAGTCTGTAGAAGCACAGCAAAGGATAGCTGCCTGTGAGGTGCTTCAGTATATTAATTTTGCTTCTGCATTTCATTAATAAGGAATAGTAGCTAGTGCATGTGCTACAGCTGAAAGACTACCTTCAACTAGCTTGTCCAAGAAATGAAGACGTACCTCAGGCAAAGAATATACCAGGGGCAGAGTATGAAAGCAGGACATGCTCCTGAAGGGTTTTTTTTATATTTTTCTGATTAAGTCATGAAAAATAAGGGAAAGCCAGGGTACACAGAAAGGGATTTCCCGTTAGATGTCATTGGCTGTTCCTTAGCTGACATATTTATGTGCTATTTACGAATAGTAATAGTGACTTTCTCTCATATCACTGTGGACAGCATTGTCCATAAAGCTTTTTAATCTTCTCTTAAACTCATTCCTAGTATGATGTTATGTTTTGCAGCAGTTAATATCACCATAGAAAACTCAGAAGTTTTGAAGATTATGCATAACTTCACAAGATGAATATCAGTGTGTCCTGTGTCTTTTACTACCCTGTATCTTGAAGGAAGTTAAGCTGTGAAATGTTTGGAAATAATTCATTTCTGAGGTCTTTGGGAAAGATTGATACGTATGTTGTTAGAGAAACCTTCTGTGGAATGTATATGGAAATAGATACTGCAAGTATACTGTTTCCTAGAGATCCAGGATAGCTGAACTATGTATGTATGTCCAGATAGAAATAGCTAAAAACATTGGATATATGGTGGTTTGAATTTATATTACCCTGAATCCAGCTTATTGTAGTCTCCAAAGTTCTTCCATTTGTAATACAAAGCAATGGAGACATATCAATGTTGACCAGCTCCCTTAAGGTCAGTAGCAGTCATGATATTTTATAGAGTTGAGAAGAGGTCTGTGTGACATGCAGTCACAAAATTGAATTGAAATGAACTGTTGAACTGAATCCCAGTCTATTAGACTATGCTATAAATAATTTTAACTATAAAAACATGAAGTTAAATATAACAAAGGAGAACACGTGAGATGCGAAAAGGTAGAGGCATCCCTGACATCAGGCAAAGGTAAATGGGCAACAGCACTCGAACAGGAAAAAATAGCCCTTGTCACACAGCCAACCTGAGCTTAGAATGTGATGCAACACAATATTAATGCAATATTGTTTTGTTAAAAGTATGTTATGAATTTCTAGTTACTTTGCTTTGCAGATCTCTAGAGGAGACATTGATTAGAGCTTGGCTACCACTTCTCCCCTGCCTCAGCTTTTGCTGACTGTGCTCTAGTTTGACCTTTAAGTGCCTTAGTTTGACAATCTGGCCAAGGAGCAAAAGTGAGAAGGTTGAGAAGAAAACGGTATCAGCAGAGCACTTTAAGGAGGCAGCCTTATCTGTTGTACACATATTGTAAGAATTAGAAGTCTGGGTGTGCAGGAGGGACTTAAAGATGTTAACTTCATATTCTCTGTACTTAATGTTTCTTACACATCTCATTTGCATCTGAGGTTTAAGAAATGCCTTCTTTTTCTCACTGCATGTGTGGAGTAACAAAGTATACAGTGAAGGGCTAAGGTTCTTCCTCAGTGATTTTGTGAAGATGAATGACATATGTCACTCTCAGTAGACCTCCGGCATTTTAGCTTGACATGATATGGTTTATAAGACAGAAAAGCGTAAGTACTATCAAACAAGGTAATTTCTAGCCAGCTGTGTTCAAGAAGGAAGAATTCAGACTGAAATAAGCAGAGAGAAAGACTGGGAAGGCGCAGGATACCTTAGCTCATTAAACAGAGAATGTATATAGGAGTGTCTTCTGTAAACATTACAAGAAGTAAATACAAGGAAAAATAGAATTATTATGCAATTACGTATGTTATATTAGAGTGCAATACGTATAAAGGATCAGAGCCATCTAAATAAATTTGGAAATTTGGAACTGGTTTCTGCATATGAAAATACGAAACTGAAGTAACCATCCAAATAAGTAACAGCAGGAAAGCTATATTTTTTTTTAGTGAATGCGAATAGCTAATGTAAAGGACTGTAAGAAAAGGTAAGAGAGTTGATTTTTTGCGTTTGCTGTAGATTTTGCACCATCTATAAATAAGTTCAGATATTTAAGGTATATGTTGCAAATATTACTCGTATACACATACGTATGAAATTTAATTATTAGCATAAAGTAAAAAGGAAGTATAAGGTATGTCTTACATTTCAGTGCCTAAATTCCTGTTTGCAGACTTTCCATAGTTGTTCAAGAAATATTTTTTGCTCTGTCTTGAGGTGTAGCTTCTATGGCTTCAGTTGCCTTCCTTGAAAGCACCAACTGACCACTGGTAGATTGTATATAGAGTGTTCCCCATACTACTGAAAATCTTCAAGGTGCCAACTGGTGTGTCATTTTCACAGTAAATTCATCAAAGATTTGAAATCACAAAGGAACTCTCCATCGGCACTGATCTCTACATTTTGTTTTGATTGCATTTTCTGTTAGCTGAAAAATACCATATATGTAGACCTATGGTCTTAGTCACTGGTTATTCTTTACTTGCTGAACATCTGATGAATAATCTCTTTGATAACAGAAGGAAAGATCTGTATATGATTGCCAGGAGTGACATACAAGCTTACTTAGAAGCATAGAATCATGAGATGGTTTAGGTTGAAAGGGACCTTAAAGCTCATCTAGTTCCAAACCCTTTTTCACAGGCAGGGACATCTTACTAGAATAGGTTGCTCAAAGCCACATCCAGCCTGACAGAATCAATTATTAAATCATTCAGAACAGTTTGGGTATTTCTGATTGAATGAGGTAGATACTCTTGTGTTTAAATTAATTTTATGTATAAAATACAACATGTCCTATGACTCTTGACAGCAAGTGGCAAAGTATAGTAGCAAAGCCTGCTAATATCCTCCTACTGCCAGATATGATTGCTTCACACACATCTTCTATTAAGAGGAGTTCCTGGTCTGCACTGTTTTTTAACCTGTGGCCAGACATCATCTGGGAATGTTCGAGCTGGCTTTGGCCAAAATCATGGCAGAGAACGGACTAAAAAGTTTTGGTCCTGGAGCCTAGGTCCTAGGCCAGTTTAGTTCACCAGTACTGAGGCTACAATGCAAATTGGAAGCCACAGTCACAGGTGATAAAATATTTTCTAGTGGTTTCACCTCTTTTTATACACAGAAGGCATCCAGAGGTAAAAAATCATGCAGGATAATCAATAATGAGTGCCTTTGATATGATGAAGTTTAGGTTATTTCTGTACTGATACCATAAAAAAAAAAGTCATATTCTTCTGGTCATAGCTCAGCTCTGTGCATATAAGCATACTTATATTGTACTATACTATGTTATGTGTAATTAGTGACTGAGCAAAGTGAATGGGCAAGTCCAGAAAGTCCTGCTCTGATGAGAGGAAAACTGAAGCCAACATTGCCTGATTTTTCCTGTGCATTTTCTTGGAAATGTACTCAGCACAGCTGTGGTAATAAAGCAGGGAATACTTCCCTGACCCTCGTTGTTTTGCCTGCAGGTTTCTGCATACTGAGTAAAAGAAATTGTGATTCATGTGGCATTCCGTGTCAGGGGCAGACTGTAGATTACCATTAAGTGCATCATTATGTTATCTTTGAAAAATTTACTGGGTTTCACCTGACAGATAATAGCTTTTCTTCTGCCAACACAGCAGAGGAATAACAAACTAATACATGGGATGAACTAATATATATCAAAAGAAGTGTTACTCTTGACAGAGAAACAGCTTTTGCTTTTCATAGAGTTTTGAAGGAATTTTAAACAAAACTTCCTCACACATTTTCTTTCCAGCCCTGGAATTTGCAATCATACACATAATGATGCTGTTGCTGTGAAGCAGGGTGTTTGGCCACAGAGTCTACAGGCAAGTTGCAGAACTGTGCTTGGATGCTTTTTTTACTGAGTATCTGTTGATGCAATGGGTAGGTTATAAAATGTAATAGATTGCTTCCTTCTGCCTGCTGATCTGATCTCTGGAGTTCTCAAGGGCTCTGAGTTGTGTAACCAGAGCAGGATCTGAGGCTTGTATTTTTTTTATTGGTGCTGATGAATACATTTCAGCTCTTTCAGTAGAAGGAACTAATGGAAAATAGAACCATGGGGGCTTTTTTAGCTTTTTCTGATTCGCATACTTTTAGTGTTTTTATAAGGAAAACATTCAAACATTTTACAAAAATCCTTTGCTGGTGTTGTTGAGACTGTGTTTATCACTGTGTTCAGTGATAAACAGTTTATCACTGTGTTTATCACTGTGTTCAGTGATAAACAACAATTTATTGCATATTTAATTATTTGGCTTTTTTTACTCTGTTCTCATTTTGAAAAAACTTCCAGCTGTATCTACAAATCCAAAAACATGTTGACGTAACCATTATCTAGTGGAGACCTGAAGGTACGCAGTTATCATGTTACCATCTTGTTTTAGATAGATTAAAAGCTGAATAGAAAGCCCAGACATACAGGAATGTATGAGTTTTTCATGTAGGTAGTTTGGAAGAAGCCTTTGTTCTATTCTTTAAGTGAAGCAGTGGTCACATGAGTGAATCATATTCATTTAGGGATCCTGCCTGAACAAATCTCCTTGGTCAGTGCCAAGCTTTTGGGGAATGGGCATTTAATATTCCTTGCTTTGAGGGGTAACTTTGCTGTGAAATAAGTAATTCCTCTTTCCTCTGTGTTGTAAAAAATGTACTGTGCCAGTCATACGTACTTGAAGTTGCTGATCTGATCAGTCTAGATATCAAAGCATATGAACAGTAACAGAAAGTATATGAACAGTAACAAAAGTGAAACTCCAAAAGTCCCCACACCTTCCCGCCATGGTGTGTGTTGGAGTAATAAAGAGCAGAACATATTTGGCTTCTAGGGAGGCTTGTTCTCTGAACATATGCTCCAACAGTGCCTCAGTGATGATACATATATGTGACTTAACCAGGGACTAGGAGCTGCCCTGGCACCCACATCAAATCATGTGAAGAGCTTGCAGGTAATATTAGCCTTTGTTGTTAAAATGATCTAAAACTTGTGAAACACTGCATTGCATTAGAGTCCCTTGAACCATTCAGGTCTTGAGTCCTATGTAATTTTTTAAAGAGTTAAAAATTAATGTTGAAAATAGAAGCATCTGTCTGGAGGGTAACCCAAAGAACATCTATGCCTTAACACATTGAACTTTAATGTAAGTGTCATCCTGAGTGTTGAAATCTTGCAATTTAGTAGCATGTTAATTAAATAACAGTGAAGTTGAATGACAGTTTTACAAGTACTGCTTATTGTCACAACAATCAACAGTGACAATTCCAGTATAAAGCCATAATACATGTACTGTTTTTAGTGGGTTGACCAAAGCATAGCAGGGATAGGTGACACTACCAATAGCTCTCAGCGACTCCAGGGCACAGGGCATTGTTTGCCTTCAGGAAAGTCACTGGTCAACTTTCAGTACTCCCTGGATCTACTCAGGTTGCTGTGACGTGTGTCTCTATTTGCTCAGCTCTTTTTCCTGTGCGCTTAACCAGTAAAAATCATTGGACTTTGAATTAGGGGTCACTTAAACCAGATGAATCTGGATTTTTCTCTCTAGTTACACATATTTTTTTCTTGTATTTTGACTGATTGTTATCACAGAAAACTTCTGTTGTTAATTTTGAGAAGAGTTTCCAGAAATAAAGGGGTCATTAATCTTTACACATTACTTAATGGTGTATGCGTGGCATTCACACGTGTGACAGTATGTGGTGCTTATGATAGGCACTGTCCTCCATCTTCAGAATTACTGCTGTTATAGTATTCCTGAAAATTGTTACTTCAGTATAATTCTGTGAGACTTGATTTCAGCTAGTTGAAATTGTATACCAATAAGATCCTGGCATTTGAAAAGTAAAAAAATTATTAACTGGTGTTCAGCATTTGAATCTCATTAATTTCCTTCATTTTGCCTGTGTATTTCTACTTCATTTATTTGAAGACACAAATATGATGTACTTTTTTATGAACATGTATGTCAGTAAAATAAAATAGATAAAATCTGGTTTATCTACACCTGTGTTGCAAAGAAGTTGAATTGCATCTTTAACCAATTCTGCAGTCAAATGTACATTTCAAAATCCTGTCTTAGAAATCTAGCAGTAAACTAAGAAATAAGAAGTACTTGAAAAATAGAAATTTTAAATTTCTCTATTGTCTGCAAAAGATTAAAGAAAGTAAGAAATTAAATAAAGTTAAGAAAATTATCCACTGTCTTACACCATCTTTTAAATGTGTGCCATTAAAATATGCAGAAATGCACAGGACATTATAACAGCCTTCTTGGTTTGTCCGTTTTCCTCCAAGGTTTAGCAACTTCCCCCAGTGGTTAGTACAGCACTCCAAGCAGCTCATCTTGTATAGACCGTAATGTGAAAGGAATAATGTGTGCCTGGGAACGCAGGTCAAATCTGCTTTAGATCACAACAGTTTGAGCTCAGCTTCTAGCTGAAATATCACAAAACTACCATATAATTTAGTGCAAGTCTTGCATTCCTATGCTTCAGCTGCTGGTTGCCTTTAATAAAAAAGAGGCCTGGGATTGATTTCCCTGAGAATGTTATTTTTCATTGTCTAAAACCAAAGTGGTGTCAGCCGGGACATAGAAGGATTTCCTAAAATAGTTGTATAGTCAATATAAATAGCGCTTTCAAATTCTACTTTTAAAATACTGTAGAAAGTACAGTATGGCAAGTTACTGATGATGTATCCCAACCTATGTCCTCTCTCTGCCTGGCTGAACACAGTGACTGAAGGGGTAGGGGATGATGGTGACAAGTTCCTGCCTGGTGCAACAGGCACGTCTGTCTGAATCCCCATCTCCCCAGGTTCCCTTACACAATAGGCACAAGGCTCTGCAAGTGGAACTGAACAGTAACAAGGACAGTGGTTCATCCAGCTTGAAGGTGTCACCAAGGTTAAGTTGGCCTTCAAAACTGCTTCCATAAAGAAAAAAAGGACAGGTCATTGTCATAGGAGACTGCCTTCTGAAGGGAACAGAAGGCCCGACACGCAGGCCAGAACCATTTTTGGGGATGTCCTCTTCCTCCCTGGGGCCTGGGTTAAAGATGTGAAGACAAAGCTTCCCACCCTTGGCCCTCAGATATTATTCACTTTTGATTTTTTAGGCAGGCAGCGATGAAGGTGGGACAAGTCCAAGGGTGATCAGTAGAGACTTCAGGGCCTTGGGATGACAAGTTAAGCGATCAGGTAGCATGCCCTGCCTTCCGCAGAATAGCTGCAGAGCCCTGTGGTGATGCACACAAGTAGCATACATCATCTGAGAGCGAAGATGATTGTTTTCAAACATTTTTTTACAAAAATGTCCATCTAATTTGCACAATGCATAGGATTCAAGGCCATATGGTTCTGGGCATGTTAAAGATGTTCCTGTTCATTGCAGAGAGGTTGGACAAGAGGTTGGACCTTCGAAGGTCGCTTCCAACCCAACCCATTCGATGATATGTACAGTAAGTAGACATATCTCACAAAGCACAGCAGTTTATGCCTGATTATCTGCAAATGCAATATCCAGGATCTCTCTTACTTTACTTGCTTGATACTTGTGTTAGTTACTCTGGTTGTGTGTCTTTGAGAGGTTTTCCTATATGATTTCTTGCAATATTTTTTTACTTCCAGAAAAAAGTGGCATGTATCCTTCTAAAACATGCATTTAATCTTAACATTTCAATTTAATTGAAAGTAGGTGTATTAATTCACTTTTGGTTTGTGTGGGTGGGGGTTTAATTAATACGCTATTTTAAGGCTACAGTATATTCTATTATCGTAACATTAAATAATTACTAGCTTCAGAATGTCTGTTTCATTTTAAAGTATAAAAAAAGCAATCTTGTGTACCACTTAGTGAAGTGCACATCTTAGTGAAGGGGCTGTGCGCTTAGGCTCTTGTTCTGACCAATTTTAACTATATTGAACTGCAAATTGAAAACCCCACGTGTTGTCAAACTGTAGAGTTACCATCACAGCAGCTGATGTTTTTGAATTTGTGTAGTTGATTGAGTTAGAGAAAACAATTTACCAGGTGAAACAGAGGCATGCACTTTTGCTGGCATAAGAATCTGCTGGGGTTGAAGGGGCAATTCCTGCGTATTGAGACTTTGAGCAACCTGGCCTAGTGGAAGGTGTCCCTGCCTGTAGGTGCGGGTTGGACTGAGATGAGTTTAAGGTCATTTCCAACCCAAACCATTCTGTGATTCTGTGAGTGCCCTCTAGTGGGGTCACCGTCCTCCTGGAGCTATTGGCTGTGCGCACACACCTGGGCACTTGCTCCCTGTTCTGCACTTCCCCGACTTACCTATAAAACTGATTATTTCATAATCGTGTACTTATTTGCTTTGTCTTGTAAAAACTTTAACCAGGGCACACCACACAGGCTGCCCACGTGTCTGAGGTGTCACGTGCCTGGAAACCCAACTTCATTCAATTAAAAATTCAGTCTCCTATACTGGGATGTGGTGATGTGCGACTTTGCTGACGATAATTTTCTCATGGCCTGACAGGTTCTTCGCTCTGTGCTGCTGTTTCCAACAATAGAGCGTATGGCTCAGTCCCCTCAAGGAAAGCTCATGACCCCTTTGCTGTGCAAACTTCGCTACATTCTGTACATGCCTGTCTACCTGCTGTCCTTCTTGCCAGAGGGAGCCAAAGCCTCCCTGGTGCGGTTTGCTCTGCGGGGAATGAAGACCTGTGATGAATCTTCCATAATAACCTCCTTAAATCTCTTCAGCGTGGACTGCATTGGTGAGCACTTTTTTTTTTTTGTTACACCAGCTCTTGTATTGTTCTCATTTAGTTAATGTTGGTGTAGTTTTGTGGGCAAAAACTGAATATTAAAGCATTATGAATAAGTTTTGAAGAGGGACAGGTCTAACCTTTTCTCAAATGAAGACCATAGGCACAGGAAGATCTCAAATCAGTTGAAGGGGAAACTAACAAAATATTTTCCCAAATAATATCTTTTTCTTAAGAAAACTGACCTATACTACTAGTAGTATCTTACGTGGTTAAAACACTGGTTTACAATGTAGTTTTGTGTTACTGATGCCTGCTTACTTTTTGCATTTCATTCATACTTCATGGTGAAAATGTATCAGTAATCAGCTTTGCAAAGGGTTCCTTGCATTTTTTAATATTTTTTTCTTAAGTTATGATTTAACCAGCAGTATAAATTCTGTCATCTGAATATTGGTAAGCTCTGAAAAGGACCTTCAGCATGCAAAGACATACAGAAGTTACTTTATGCACAGAAAAATTTCAGCACTTTCTGGGGCATATGGAGAAAGAAGATTAACATTCCTGCAGTGTATATTGTACCCATATTTTGCACATTCTAGCAAGAGTAACAGCTTTAAGAAAGGGAATAATTTCAGGTAAATTATGTTCAGAATAAAAACCAGGATGTGGATTGTGCTATACTCCAGGTATTTTGGTAAGTTAGCAGTTGAAAATAATTTAGAATAGAACTGACATGGTACACAGTAATAATAGCAAGAAGGAAGTTTTGATTGCGTTAATAGTAGTAAAAGCACATTCCTACATTTCCATTTGTGCTCTGTCTTCTGTCGGTTAAACTTTACCTACTAATTTTACAAACAGATGTGCCAGAGTAACTGTGATTGCAGTGAGGTCCTTTACCTTCTGTGGATATCTGTAGATGTGTTGGTCTGTAGTGGAGGCTTTCTGTAGGACTGTACAGAGACTGAAAGCAGAATGAGCAGTGAGGGTTCTTACTGCCCAGCCTAGACAGCCCCATTTGTGTTGTACAAGACCTCTCTCCATTGCAGTACCCTGTGCCTGACAAAATCAGGCTTCTGGCTGATAATGTAAATTTCTGATAGGAATCCTGTGGTTTGCTGCTTGAATTCCTATTAATTTATGGCAATTTTTTGACTGAGGAGAAAGCAAGCATGCAGTCATACATGCACCAGTCTTTCAGCCTTCTTCCTTAGACAGTTTGATCTCAGGGAAAGGTATGTGAAGGTCTGTAGGGACCCATCTCTGCAAGCCAGGAATCCTTCTCTGGTCCCCACAGATAAACTTCTACCTCTGAAAACAGGTTATCCACTTCCAGGATTGTATTGGAAATGGTCCTTGGCCTGCATTAACCTCCAAAAAATGTGTGGCCAGCCATTGTTTGTGGGTGCTGCTTGGCCCAGACCACAGCAGTGGCAGGAATAATTTTAACAGAATGGATTTTGTTTGCTGCTGTTGGAGCCCGACTCTTCAAGCTCTTTAGTCCCAAGGTGGAGGAGACTGGTTGATGTGTGCATGTCAGCCTGTTGTAATTGTCTGTGTCTGATCTGTGTCCAAGCTCTATGCTAAATGAAGACAAGAAACCAGGCTGAAGTCTCTTTACTGTATGTGATTTCTGCCTATGTTCAATTTGTTGACTGAATTCATTACACCAGAATGAAAACTGCTGTGAGCCAGTGTCTTGTAAAACTTGCATAAATAGGCTTTATTGATGCAACGAGTTCCTTTGGGCCCATGATACCATCTCTCTCAAGCAGAGTTCCTCTTCGGTTTCATCTTTGGAAACTGATGATGCTTTACAGCCCAGTGACTCAGGACCACATGTGTGGATTAATAATCTTAGTGCTTTCCGGATATTGCCTGTTAACCTTCTATTGTATTGTTTGTGGCCAATAGAAAATGTTACCATTCAGCAAAAATCCACTAAACCTAACACAACAACAACTGAGTCTGTCCTATGGGACTGCTCCTCTGTGAGTTTCTGCAGCCTCTGAGTTTGTGGAAAGTGTTTTTCTGATCAATTCCTTGTCCCTAAATAAACTACCAGATAAGGTTCAGAAACGTTCAGCAAATGAAGTTGTTTCTACTCTCCAGGAAGGTTGCATGTCAACTCATTAAAAGTACATATATTGCCTTTGGCATGTGCATCTATTGCATTACTGTAATTGTAATAAAAGCTATGATTAAGGGCAAAAAAGATGGTAAAAATTTCCTTAAAACTAAATACATCCGTTAAAACAAACCAACCTGCCAGGGATTTGTTACCACATCCAAAGCTTAGTCACAACAATGTTTTCTCTCCTCTGAAAGGAAATGAGATTTGAAAACTTAATTACAGCGGAACCAAGTGCCACTCTTGTTGACATCGAGAGTGAAAAGCTCCATTCCGTGGAGGCAGAATCAGGCCTGTGGTTAAAAGAGTCAGTGAAGGAAGAATTATACTACCTGTCTCACTGTTTCGAATTATGTTTGCTCCTGCTCTTATGCAAACTCATCTTTCCATTGTCCTAACTTCATCACTGATGATACAAAGAAACCCTAGTCACACAGCATTGCAGTGGCATGGTGCGGAAGGGTAACATAATATAATGTCTTGCCCCAAAGGGAAAATAGGAAAAGGAGAGACAGCAGGGACTGTAAAGAAAGTGGATTATAGGGAAGGATAGGAAGACAGTATATAAAGGACGTATAACAAATAAGCAAAGGGGTCTGAGAGTAGTTTACCTAAACTTCCAAAAGGAAAATTACCAGGATTAACTTCTGAAGGATATTTTAGGGGAGAAAAAGTATCACAGTGAACAAACTGGCATTTGGGTACTTGTATTTATGAACCTAAGAGATGAATAGTCAGCAAAATTGGACATTAGTGACCTTGAGTTATCTGAAACATTGTCACTCTGTTTATTCAGGCTAGCAAAACAAGGCTGCCCCTATCTAGTGCAGTGATGGTTGTTGTACAAATCATGTACAGTCCTGCAGTGCTGGAATACTTTGGCTCTCCAGCACATTGAAATTTGTAAACACTTCTTCGGTGACAGATGCCAGTAGGAGACTTACAGTGACAGTAATCCATTCTATCTACACGGGACAGGATTTATTGTCCAGCCGTTTGACTAGTAAACTTCCTCCATTTGTTCCTGTAAAACTTCCACAAAAGCACAGACATTACATAATGGGCAAACACCACAAGGCTTTTTCGGGAGGCGGGCTCGTGGGTCAGGGGTTAACGTCTGGATGACAGTGAAGATACAGATAAGCACAATAGTGAGAAAACCTCCAACTGGCCCAGATGAGGTGTGTCTTTTGTGATCTTGAACCTGTGGCTTCCCTGTAGGAATCTCCCTCTTTGTTTAACCTATGCCAGGAGCAGGGGAGCACTGCAATTGGGAAAGAATGGACTCAGAAACCTGAAATGAGGATTTCGGGTGGGTTTAGGCTGACACAAGAGTGAAGGCTGGAGACAGAGGATTTCTGGTTTATTCTAAGAGTCCAGGAGGTGTTGTAAGAAGACAAGGAACTAAGATTAAATTTAAGAGTTTGGATTAAAATTTTATCATGTTACAAGTATAGGGACATTCAGATTTCATGTGGAGTATTTATATTTCCATCATTTTACAGAGAAAAAAGAGCTAAGGCAGTTTCAGGCACTCCACTTTTATGCCTGTATGAAGCATTTTTGTGACTGTATAAGCAGTGGGAGTCCTGACTGAGGGATTGAGGCTTGTCTCCCAGCAGTAAGTACTTCTGTCTGTTCACTGCACAGGATGGTAAAAGTACATCGCTGAAGTGCCATGGAGTAAAAGGCTTTCTTGTAGGATAAAATTTGCAGGACAAATTTACATTTGTATCAAAAGCCAGTGAAACATAGGCTTCCAGTTGCTGTGAGAATGGACCATAAGCTTTTCCATTGACTAAGTTATTTTAAAATTTTATTTCCAGGGAGCCAACTGGAAAATTGCTTTCAGGGTTTGAATTATCCCAACTTTGGGACTTGTCGTGTCAAGAGATCTGTTTCTGTTCCAGTTCTTTCTTTGTAATCAGAGAGATTTTAAATATGGCATTATGGGTGGTATTCCTCTGACCACTCTGGACCTCATGCTGTCTGAATAGTTGGCATCTAAAGCAGGACAGGTGAATCACACCCTGCAGATAACTGTTTCTCATTAGTGACTGCAAAGGGACCCTCTCTCTACTCGATACCAAAAAGCAGAGGAGGTAAATCCCATTCTAGATGGTGAAATAAGACTGCTTTTCCCCCTAAATCTGACACGGTTTAGTGTGAGGTGTCCCTGCCCATGTCAGGAGGGTTGGAACTTGATGATCTTAAGGTCCTTTCCAATCCTAACTATTCCATGATTCTGTGATTCTAAATAGTACTTAAAAAAGCTGTATAGCAATGTAGCTAAAATCCAGTGTACATTTCTGTGTTTAAAATTAGAATGGTGTTATTTTCTTGCACTGAAATTAAAATTTAATTCCTAAAGGTAACAGAAGATATTATGAGCACCTCTAAATTCAGCACAGAAAGCAGAGGTCTTTTGCTTTTGTCTTATGGAACAGCCTTGCGTACTGAATGGAACTAACCTTATATATACATATATTAGTCAGGAGCAGCTTCCACACACTACATTGGCTAGACAGGCTGATGTGCATGCAGTGCACTTGAAATTAGAGAAAGAAATTGATACTGCAAAGGATTTCAGGCAGCACCTTACCTTCTTTTGCCTACATTTTTTATAGCGGGCAGGAGGATTAAAGCTTTCCCTCCCCCCACCCCAAAGCTACTGAACATCTGTGTGGATCTAGAGCAGTACATCTTCAAGTTGATCTTCCAGGCTGGCTGAAATCAAAGCCCTGGTAGTAAAAAATAAGGTTTAGATAACTTCTGACTATAATGCAGAAATAATTTCAGTGATATTTTTCTACTTTTATGATTAATTACATATAGAATTTCGGACATGATATATAGCTAGAGAAAATTTCATGGAAAACAGAAATTGCTGACATAGTACATAAATTACATCTACATTAAATAATGTTAAATGTGTACAGTGTAGCGTAGTGTATCGGAGGTGGGCAAAGACAACAGTGCTCAGCAGATCTCCTTCTCTACTTTCTGTGTTCATTCTTTGATGCTCTGCGGGGCAGAAAGCGGTCAGAATGATACAGCAGATAACCTCCCTCCTTCTCACTAGCATCTAAGTGATGTCTTAGTGAAGTCGTCTTTCCTGAAATCGGGTACCTCTACAGCTCTCTCTTACAAGATGTTTTTTTGCCTGTATCTGAACTCGCTACTGCCACGCATTGCCAAGGGTCAGAGCCTGCTTTCAGCAGCCCAGCAGTCTGACCTGGTGTGCTAAATCCTCTGCTTCTGCAGAGTTTCTCAGCAGGCTTCTGTGTGCTGTCACAATTGAGTCCTATCCACTGCTGACATTTTAAGTGATGATCGTAATATGTATTTTTGCAAAGTGTTTAAGAGCATGTTTCCTTACCTGTGGAAACACAGTAATATTTTATCACCTGCTTCACCGGAAAAGGGGCCAAAGAATAACAGCCTTTAATATTTTCATGTTTCCTCTGCTACTGTTTATTTTCCTGTGTGATGCCTGACTAAAATGTTTGTTTAAAGTAGTTGAACAACTCACCTTACTAAGGCAGCACTTAAGTTGACGGAAAAACCTCACATCTGCTTTATTCTTTCTGTGAATGAACTAAACTTTTCCTAATTTCGGAGTAGGATGCTCATATTAAGTTACTGGAGGAAGGCGAAGACTTCTATGTATTTATAGTCCTATTTATTATTTAAAGTCAATCTGCTTCATAATTTACTCCATTTCCAAAAGAAAGAAAGAAAGATGTTTAACAAGGACTTTTATTACTTGCAAAAGCTTTTACTTTCCTGTGAAAGCCTTGTGAAAATAATACTAATAATGTGGAAATTTCTCATTGGGTTTGTTTCTGTTAATTATTCTTCTTTTTCTTCTTGGGGGAAAACCCAATGCTAAAAACTCCTATCATAAATATTACTCATAAGGCGTGAATGTTTTGATAGTGGAACTGCTGATCATTTCCATGAAATGTGAGGCACCGCTGGGATTTGACTGGGGAAGGGGAGGTTGTTTATTCACCCCTGGTGGGGTTCCAACCCCAGGGAAATGATTTCTCCCACAAATTTGCAGCGAATCTAATCATGTGTTGCAAATGGCATGAAAAAGGAAGAGGCAACATCAACAAAGCAGAAAGGATGTTGAAAATAAGTATATGCCAGTTAAGTGCTAGCAGTTACAGTTGCTTTGTTCTAGCTAGTGCCAGATAGTCATCTAGAAATTGGCACTTTATTTTCCCAAGGCCCCAGACAAAGTCCCTAATGCAGTAGGCTCATGCCTTTTGTCTCAGAGGTGTCTGTCTGAACTGCCCCAAGGAATATCTCTTTGTGTCTCTGTCATAAGTTATATTTACTGGTTGGGAATTTGTCTTGATTCATTGAACTCCTTCATTTTGCAGTTCCAGCAAAGCAGTTAAAGACACAATAACTCCATACCCATGGGTAAACTGTAGGCATTTGTTTCTTGGAATAAGTTTTGGGGTTTTTTTGGAAAAGCTGCTAACTAATGCAATACCTGTCATTCCATGTGCCTAAAGGTGACAGTGGTCTGGACGTAGTTCCTACAGTCAGCTAAAACAATATTGCAGTCTGCTTTGCTGCTGTTTCTTGTCATGAAAATGTCCACCAGCACTCCCTGTCTCCCTTGCCTAATTCTTTAATGTGACAATATTGGCAAGGAGAAAATGCCTGCAGATTTTTCATGGATCTGTGGAGGAAATGCTGGCTTATCATGAGCAAAACCAGGGGTGCAAGAGATTACTTGCTGGTTAGTGCAAGGTGTATTTAAAAAAAACAGAGGTTTATGTTTAATGGAAGGTGCTATAAAGTTCGCGTTTCATACCTAAGCCATTCCACCTGAGAGGAAGCTGACCTTGTGCAAAGGATGGGTGGGCCAGTTGCGGAATTTCATCAGGGTTCCTGAAGAAAGGGCCAGCATCAGGTCCCAATCCAGAAAATCACTTAAAGTGACCTCCATATAACTACTCGCATGCATAAACCCTTGACAAGTAGAGCATATTAATCCCAGCAGAGCTCAGGCAGGAGCCACTGCATGGAGATGCTGAATTACTGCACCACCTACAGGAGACCCTCCTATGCTTCTCTTGCTGTTTAAGAGAGCATACACTTTCCTCAACTCAAAATTTGGACCGTAGCAGAAATCCCATCATCATGGCCATCTGCCAGGGTATGTGACAGCTTAAACTGGAGCTTAGTTTTTCTAACTAAGGTATAGTTTTGTCATTTGAAGATGATGGGAGTTGTTCCAAAGTAACTTATTACAGGATTAAGTCCATAGACATTTCAGTTTCCATCACACAGCTCACTTCACCTGCACATGCTTCGTCACACAAATGAGTATTTTTCACACTCCTCAGCATCTATTGTTTATAAATCAGCTGGGTATAATTGTTGAATAACTTTTTATTTCTCCTTCAGACTCTACTGTGCTTTCTCAAGCACTGCTGACTGATTTTCTTGTGTAGTTCTGATCTTCCTGCAGCTATAGTTTGAATTGGAGATGTCCATCATAACAATCAGAGCAATTTCTGCTTATTTATGTTGATCATGGTTCTATGTTAACTGGTATGTTGTCATTCTAAATTCAAGTGTAAACTTAAGCAGAACCCAAAGTCAATGTTTATGTCTTGTAAACCTCTAAACATCAACATTTTATCTAATGTGTGTGTGTATGTGTGGAAGCACATGTTCCTGAGTTAGTCATCCTTGATACTAAGCAGTTCCTTCTGTTTGATGTTTTAAACAATAAGTTATACGATATTTCTAAGATTGCTGTTGGCAATAATTACTGGTAGAAAATATGTTTTCCCCATAGGAAATTACACTGCTGCTTGGTATTATTAGCTCTTTCCACTGTTCTCTGACTTTCTGAGGAATGACAGAGAAGATTTCATCCTCAAGAGCAAAGGATCAACTGGAAACGAAACTAGTGGTACACTCCTGTGAAGAACCTTACAATAAGACAAGCAATTTACCAGGAACAAAATGTGACCAGATAGTAATATATTCCCTTAGGAAAACTTGCTTTCAAAAGTTCAATCTACTTTTTGCAGGGCTTTTCAATTTAGCATGGGAATCCAACCTGGAATTGATTCATCACTTCGCAATTTGAGCAATTTTGCTTTATTGCTTAGAGGACTTTTGAAAGAGTCATATTACAGCATGTCAAAGTACAGATGAGCTCTGTTGCACATGAAAATAGTAGTCTTTGTCAGAAATTGTCCAATTGGAAATGGATTGTTTTCTTCTCATTCTCTCTGCTTGTAGTCCCTCAGAAGGATGAGCAAAACTCTGCATGCATATCTGCAACTCAGTGTTGAACAGCCATGGAGTTAGAAATCAACTGTAAAATCTGTGGAGCAGAAATAATGTCTTTCCTGATAGTCTGAATTGCCTCTGACACACTAAAGCCAACTCTTGACTGGGACCTTTAGCACTCCTACACAGTATAACTAAGTTTTAGTTACAAAAAAGATCCTATCAGGCGGTATGTTAATACTCTTCCCTTTGCTATGCTTACCAGTGAATTTCCAATTTACTTGTATATTATCCAGTTTACCTTTACAAAGGCCAGGAATGGGAATTAAAACTTGCCAATGTTTTGCATAAAGTATTACTTAAGCACTTTGTAATACTAGATCATTGTGAATTATCCTGCTTTGAGGCAGATTTACAAAGGGAAGCATCAGTGAATCCGTCTGGAAAAAGGAGACTGAGAATTTGTAGAGGTTCTGTGGGAGTCCCTTGTGTGACAGAAAAAAGCATCATTTCAGGCTTTTCTGTATGCAGCACTGCTAGTACCTGACAGAATGTGTCCCCAGTCTCTAATGTAGTCCTTAGCCAACACAAACAAGAAGCTAAAGTAATAGCAATAATAGCAATTAAATGTTGAATGGTGAAATAGCAGATGCGTTCTGTGAAAAAATTGACAGTAAATGGTAGTTTTGTAAAGCAGAGCATCAGAGCTGTCCTGGGAAGTGTCAATATGGGCAGGAAAGATGTATGGAAACAAACTATAGAGAGTGAAAGGCTAATGACAGTGTAATGAGGCTGAGTGGTTTTCACAATGCATAAGACAAAGTCATTAAAATCACTCTGCCTCCTCAAAACAGTATTTGCACGTATGCAGGGGTATACAGAGGTTGGAGCACTTTGAGTCAGACCAGTGTCATAAGAGCTTTGGCTTCCTTAATCATGAAAAGGTGATTAACACTGAAACATTCAGTAAAGAAGGCTTGATGATGAGTTTAATGGGAAATATAAAAAAATCTTCTGTATCATGGTGAGCAAAAGTGTACTCATAAAGGATCTAAAATGGTAGAAAAAGTAACTCGTAAGAGAGCAACGGAATCCTAGCAGGAAAATAATGGATGAGCTAAGCAATGTGCAGGTAATGTAAATTTCAGAAGTACTGAAAATAAGGTAGTGTTGCAAGCCTTTAAAAATCATCAAAATTATTAGTTAATTGGCTTAACAGACATAGGTGGGGGAGCTGGCAGAACTAGAATATCAACGTGAAGGGGCATAACTTGCGTGGGAAAGAAGAGCCAGGGAGAAAGGAGGATGATGGACAGACTTGTCTTTACATCCGATCATTAAAGACAGGGAGACCTGTTGAATATTATGTCTACCAAACCATGACATATGAATTCAAGAGACTTTTTCTGAGAAAATTCCAAGCCATCTAAAGTGCTTGATATCTGTAGAGAAAGGAATCCAGCAACATACAGATTGCTCAGCTAGTTCTCATAATGTGTTGCCATATATATATATATTAAGCAGAGAAAGCAAGAGATGCAGAGATGCAGAGAATTTGAAAGCGAGAGGCAGATTGGCTGTATTCACAAAAGGTAACATTTGTGCTAGGACTTAACGTGTCTACAGCATCAAGCTCTGTTCATTCACTAATCGCCTGAACATCCTGTCCTAGTCAGTGGAGAAATAGAATCATAGAATGGTTTGGTTGCAAAGGGCCCTTAGAGATTATCTAGTTACAACCCCCCTGCCTCTGGAAGGGACTCCTTCCACTAGACCAGATTGCTCAAAAAACTGTTCAACCTGGCCTTGAACACTGCCAGGGATTGGCAGCCACAGCTTCTCTGGGCAACCCGTGGCAGGGCCTCACCACCCTCAAAATGAAGAATTTCTGCCCAATATCTAATCTAAATCTCCCTTCTGTCAGTTTAAACCCACTCCCCTTTGTCATATCCCTCATGCCCTTGTCAAAAGTCACTCTTCAGACTTCTTGCAGTCCCCTTTAGGTATTGGAAGGCCAAGTTCTCCCTGGTGCTTTCTCGTTTCCAGGTGGAACAACCCCATCTCTCTCGGCCTGTCTTGATAGGAGGGGTGCTACAGCCTTCAGAGCATCATTGTGGCCTCCTCAACTTGCTCCAGCAGGTCCACGTACTTCTTATGTTAGAAGCCTCAGAGCTGTACTCTAGGGGGAGGGAGGTTTCTCACAAGAGCCAAGTAGAGGGGCAGAATCTCCTCCCTTGACCTGCTGGTCAAGGTATTGGTAACACTTATCTAATCTATGTGACTACTTTAGGATGAGATGAATTTTGTTCTTTCTACTGACTATGAAGGAAGAAAAATTAAGCTTTAGCTGTTTACATGTAATTAGGTGAATCCTATGACAGATATCAAGAAATTATGACCTTCAAGGAAAAATAAATATATTAAGAGTTGTTCAGACTAAACAAGGGACAACTAAAAGACATGGTAAGAGTTTTAAAGTAAAGGAGAATAATTTAATCCATATGTCCATAGTGGACAAGGTAATATGACAGGATGGATAATGCTGAAAATGACATAATATCATTAATTTTTCTTAAAACAAAAAGACCAGTGGAGATCCCTTCTAGCCCTGCAGTTTAATGCACATTAATTAAAGATGCAAGAGTGTCATGAAATGTCTGAATGAATGTCCTAATCATAGAATGGTTTGGGTTGGAACATCTAGTTCCAACCCCTCTGCCCTTGGCAGGGACAAGAATGAATCTGCATTCTGCAGGTTGAATGCCAGATGTTATAATAGGACCTCCCAAACATAGGTAGGTTACATCTAGAAATCAGCTAAATGAGTATAGCACTCTTGGTGGCACTGGAGTATGAACATCCATACTGTTTGATTAATTAAATTTTCTGGTACAGTTTTAACCTTCTCTAGCCAGCATCTTCCTAGTGCTCCGGTACAGTTCAGGAGTTAACACTGCCATGCACTCTTCCCAATAAGTACTTTGCATAGATGTGAAATGTGATTATGTGAAACAGGCCATTCTATCACAGTTGACCGTAGGGCTACAAAGCAGCTCTTCCTGTCTTCATTTAGTACAGTGTTGCAGATATAGACCATATTTATAACTGCAAAAGCGGCAACAATTTCATTGTTGGAAAGCAGTTGTGTGAAAACAGACTGTGGAAATTTGACTTCACAATTGTCAAAGCAGAAGCTGAAAAATTGATAAGTCAGAGCAAAAGATAGTGCGTTTAATATTTAAAGGGGGCTAAGAGACTAGGAAAAGCATTTTTTGAAGGTATCAGTAGGTGAAAAGAGGAAAGGCTATCAAAAGCAAACCAGTGTGGAAATACGTGCTTTGCAGAGTGATGGCGATGGAACAACAGAGTAGATTGTTCTGTAACAAGTAAGTAGTTGGTGACAGTATAATTAAAGGCAGGCAGTAAATTGTCATTTTCCATACCATCAAGCCATGCCTGTAGAAACCATACTGTGCCCTGGGTTTAAGAGTAAACCTGTAAGTCTTTAATGTCAGAGAAGCAAACTAATGAAGAGCTTTGCTCAGTTTTCTGTAAGAAATTACTAAATAAGCAAGTTATAGCTATTCTTCATTTTTTTACCTGAATCTAGTAGAATTGATTTTCAGTACGTGTGACCCTGATAATACAGTGCTAACCTAGCAGGGTATTTTCTTAGAGATGGTGACAAATACTGCTGAAAAATTATTTCAGAATTGGATGATTTTAAGCATTATTATATTAACTCTGTTGAGTTACACAGGAACTAATACCTGGAAATGAGATCCAAAGTCCATTCTGTTTAGTGTCTTATTTCCAACAATAGTCAGAACAAAATGCTTCCAAGAAAGGGGCAAAAATTCTGCAATAGAAAAGTCTGCCAGTTAGTAAAGACATAATTCTCAGAGGCTTAAAGACCTGAGGCTTTTGTAGCAATACGTAGCTCTAAATTTTGATTGCAGTTTGTTGAGAGAGTTCTAAGTATTTGTTGACTTCCAGTGTCTTTGGTGTCACTTGATAATTTCTTGGCCTTGAGAAGTTCTTACTAACAGGCTGTATCCTATGTGCTGTATCATATGTGGTTTTCCTCTTAAAGGTTCTGATTATTTCTACTTGTTAATATTCCTTTGTATTACAAATGAGTTGCAAAATTTTTTAAGAACTCTTCTGGTCCTGGTTGCACTTCCAATTCATGTTTTTTAATCATAATGAGCTGTCTTTTATTAAATGCCTCAAACACAAGAGAGGACAGAGACCAACTGGAAGGTGGTGTTTGACTGAAAAATACATGAATTAACTAAATGATATACAGCCTGGGGGAAAAAAGCTAATAGAATACATATGAATTTTTTAAAAGCATCTGGTTTTTAATCAGTTTTTTAAAAGGTTCTGTGTATGTGGGAAGCAGAATCAAGAGAGAAGCAGAGCATGGCTGTGGGAAGTCAGGAGGGGTGATAAAAACTTGCCATGCTGCCAGGTTTGAGAATAGCCTATAGCAGCAGAGAGAATACCCACAGCTTTTGCCACAGTCAAGAGGTCACCACTGGTCTCTTACAAACTCCTCTGGTCCTAGCTAAAGAAAGATTATTCATTTCTTGGGGGTGGGAAAAAGACAACACCTAGGTATGTGGTGGCCTTAGTAAGATGGCAAAAGTCTCTCCTCTCTCTGTATTCATCTGTGTAGGGGCTAAGTTGATCAAAATATGGTAAGAGTAGTTGCACAAGATTTGCATTTGGGAAGGTAGGGCGGCAGTCTCCTTTTCCTCTGAATTTGTCCAGTCTGTAAAACCATATAGTATCTTCTTCCAAGGTTAATGCTGTTGAAACTTTGCTGTCCAGACCTTAAAGTAAAAGTTTGGCTTTATGTTTCTCCCTGTACACATTCCAGAGCTTAGCTCCTACTAACTTACAAAATAGAACAATATTTTGATGTGTGGGACTTAATAAATTTACACCTACAGCCACAATCTTGTTGATAGAGTCAACATAATCTGAAGCCAACAGCAGTAGGGAAATGAAATGAGCTTGGGTAACCCTTTGTAGTCTTATGTTTATTTTACTCTGATGAACAAGCTATTAAAGAATGTGTGTGTGCATCCACTAAAGTGTCTAGATTGGGGCTATCTTCACAACCACTCATTTTTGTTGGAAAAGAAACTATTTTGATTATTTCCTTAACTGTAGTAGCCAATGAAGTTGAAAAGGTTTTGGCTTTTTTTTTTTTTCAGTTTGTTGTCTCTGTTGTTTCATTAGTATGGCATCTCTTTCTGCCTATTCTTTCTGTCACAGTAAATTCATCTCCTTAGGCCAGCAAGGATGTAATATCGGTTTTGTATAATTAAGATACTGAGCAAAACCACCCCAAATGAGATCTAGTCATGACACCGCAATACAGAGTTGATTTTTAAATTAACCGAGGGCATGTGTATCTCTCAGAGTTTGTCAGGGTTAGGTCAGAAATACTTAACCTTCTTTTCTATTTCAGGTATGTGTACCATGTCTTTTTTTTTATATATATATATTTCTTTCCTTACAGGCATAGTTACAGCTCATCTCAAATTTACACAGAAAACATAAGGTGACCCGTCATTTTCTAGCATGAGTTTACGATTAATCTGGCTGTAACCTAATCTTTTTCTTGCAAATATGCAAGCAAATGGTCTTTGGATATTCAATAATCAAGCAAGAAGTTTAAAGTCTTGGTGAAAAACGTGTATTTCAGACTAAGTACAGAAGATCTCTATACTGCTTCAAGAATCAAGTCTAGAGAGAAGGCTTTATCTGCCTTAAGTTAAAATTGTTTTTCCTCTGAAATTAGCACAGCTTTCGAAGTGTCAGCACAGATCTGTAGTCACCTGACACATACTGGTTTAAGTTATAGCTCTAAAATGTTTACACAGCAATAACAATGCTGCTAGACACCTGTTTCTTCAAAATTAGGAAATGCACTGCTTCATATGTTATTTGCTTGACTGCACTGTGGGTATATCGACGTGTTTGAAGTTCAGCTCAATAGATACAGGTATTCATCTAATAACTGGCTAATTGAATTTTGGTGTTAAATAACCCTAAGCACTGAAAAGCTTGATTGATTTCAGTCATTATTGTTTGTGAAAACTAATAATTTAGCGGAAGGATATTAAGTCCTTACTGTGACACTTTGGGTTACAGCTACGAATGATATAAAGCACTCTTTTCTTCTCTGGATCCTTGATCTGAGCCCAATCAGGGTTTCTCTATCACAAAACCCCCACAAATAAATCAAATACATTTTGGCATACTTTGTCTTCTCTGCTTAGCACATGTATGAGACTAAACTGACACTGATCCTTAATCACATTTAATCCATAGGGTTGGAATGATCCTACCAGGGCAGAAAAAAGGTCATTGGCAGGATCATGGGGAGAAGCTAAGTTGGCAGTTAATTTCATAAGCCTGACCTGGGAATAAATGAAGGGCTTCCATTTCCAAGGTAATGTGTGTATATAAAAGGTCTACATAGAAAAAGTTGGGGTATTTTAAGAAGGCATTTATGTGTTGAAAGCACAATAAACACAGTATTTGACAGTTAAAACTTTGATTTTTGCCTTTAAGCTCTAAGATCTTAATTGTTTATGATAATTATAGAATTAACAGCAGATTTTTTTCCATTATTTAAGTCCAGGGACTTGGTTATGAGTTCCAAGGGGCATCAGCAACTTGAGGTGTAATAGATTTGTCCCGGGTTCAGCTGTAGCAGTCATTTTTCTCCTTCTTAGTAACTGGTGCAGTGCTGTGGGTTTGACTTTCAGCCTGGGAACAGCACTGATAAGACGGATTGTTTTAGTTGCTGCTCAGTAAAGTTTACTCTGACCAAGGACTTTCTGAGTCTCATGTTCTGCCAGGGAGGAGGGGAAGCAGGGAGGAAGAAGAGACAGGACACCTGATCCAAACTGACCAAAGAGGTATTCCATACCATAGCACGTCATGCCGACTGTATAAACTGGGGGCAGTTACTTGGAAGAGTTAGATCACTGCTCAGGTCAGGTTGGGTATTGGTCGGCGGGTGGTGAGTGGTTGTATTCTCTTCCCTTGGTATTTCCCTTACCCTTATCATTATTGGTGGTAGCAGCAGTGGTTTGTATTATACCTTAGTTACTGGACTGTTCTTATCTCAACCCATG
>JAOEHY010007073.1:5162-16410 GCA_025447955.1 Psilopsiagon aurifrons | reverse complement strand
ACTTCACCTGACTGCCATGATTTTTCAAATATTATGGACAGTGGCTTAGCAACTTCATTTGCAGCTCCTTCAGGACCTGTGGATGGATTTTGTCAGGTCCCATGAACTTTTATACATTCAGGTTCCTAAGATGGTCTCAGTTGTATGATTGGTATCATCATGGTATGATCTGCTTTAAAAAAGGGGACACTCAGATTTATGGGGAGGTGGGATACAATCCCGATACCTGTGATTAAAGGTTAAAAGAAATTAAAGCCAAAGTGAAAACTTTTTTTTCCCCCTCTTCCGTATAAGTACTCCTGGGCATTGTCCATAGTACTGCTACTGGCTAATGTGATTGCAGAAAGGCACTAAGTGATCTGATTTTGCATAAAAGCCCAGTAATCAAGAGTTGCTGTATCTTTCTCTTTGTGTACATATGTATGCTTCTGTATTGCCTGTTAGTGAAGAATAGTTCTGTTGTTCCTCAGAAGTCATGTGAACTTAGGAGGGGGAAGTAAGTCCATTACTGGAAGATTTTTTTTTTGGAACAGCATGTCTGTTCTGTAAGTGGATTTGCTGTGATTCTTATTGCCCACACTAATACTACAGCTTTTCTACTCATTCCAGATGTGTAAAATACAATATATGGTGGGAGAAGGGAAAAGTATAATGAAAAACTTGTGGATTTCCATATCATAGACAATTGCTGTAATTTCGCAAAGAAAGTTTATGGAAGTGAATTTGATATTTAATGGAAATGCAGTTATTTGATTAGATCCCTTCAAGGAATATATGTTAAAAAAAGCTAATTCTAGAGCTTCAGTATGAACCATATAAATACTACTAGACCATTTGCCCCTAAAAGTGACTTGCTTCATATATAAAAAAGAAGAGATAGACTGTAAGTCAAAAATTGTAGTGTGTAAATGCACCTGAAAGGATTCCTGAACTGTATCACTGTCATCAGCTTTCTCAATGGTTATCTTCTTCCCTCCACCCCAGTTTTCTTTGTGAAAATGGGGCTCTCTGGATGCGCTGTCTGTTTATATCCAAAGGCTTTGATCTTGGATATTGGAAGTGTCTTTAAGTTCAGGAGAGGTTGGTAGAATCAGTTTTGGCCTGTCACTAATGAATTTAAAATTCCAAGCAATTTGAAAGATTTACTCATTTATCAGATGCTGAATGCATCCACCTAATGTGTTTAATCTTTTTTTTTTTTTAAGGACAGATGTTGTTCCTTTATACTAAAGTGAATTAAGAATAAAGCCTGGAGTTCTATCTAGTCTAATTCAGAGATGATTAGCTTAATTCTTATCTGATTGCAGGTAACTACTAACTGTCTCTGATGCACAGAAAGGTGCAATAATTTCTGCTGTCGTTTCTACATCTGTAACTTTGGAATATTGCCATGTGTGTCAGAAACAGCAGTCTACTTGTTTACAAAAGACTAGGATTGAGCCAAATAAACACGCTTCAGGAACACTGCTGATCAGTAGTTTAAATATTTAAATTAACCTGGGCCTGCTTGTAAAACAAGACAAGCCCATCAGTTTCCACACCAGTCAGGCTCAGTATTAAAGCAAATTCAAATGTACATTTAGTAAATAAAAGCTAAACTGAATTGTAAAAGCAGCTATAGCATCACATCTACCATGTAGAAAGCTGGGAAAAAATACTTTTGAATAGGTTATGATCCCTGAGAACCACATACTATATTTCGTAGTCTCTGAAGATGGATCTACTTATGAATTAGTTTGTTTTAATAATAGATGCAGTTATACAACTTCTTGTGTGTGAACTCCTCTGCGTGTTTACTCAAGTAAAATCCTAATTGTATTATTGTGTGGGACACTTCATCGGTGTTTTGTATTGTGGGTTAGCATTTCATATTTTTAATTGGGGAGGGGAAGAAAACGTCTTTTTGTGTAACTGCAGTGCACCTTAATGGCTTTAAAATGCTAAAATAGAACTTGAAAGTGTTCTTAATGGTTAGCTGGTTTACTTTTTAATTGCTTTTCAGACAGGGAGAAAGTTTGTCTTTGAATTCAACTGTGAGACAGCTTTCTATTTAAGTCAAAAAAAAAAAGGAGCTTTTTTGAAATTAAGAGTACAAGACTCTGTCTACCATGATTTAAGCAAACAAGGCTGGCTTAGGTGATACAACCATTTATACTGGATTTAAAGGGTTCAGTGCCTAAATGCCCAAGTGATGCTATGAAACAAAATGATAAAGGGTGTAAAACTGCAAGTTGCTTGCTTAGAAAATGCTTTGCCTGTAAATGGAATGCTTTTTTCTTAAGAATTGTGTCTTGAAATGTTTGAATGATCAAACAGACTTTCAAAATACTTTGTCCTAGCAAATAAAGGAGTCGGATTATAGGGCATCTTTCAGGTGGATGAGATGATGAGATGAGATGTTTCCTCCCTTCACTTTGACAGAAAGAGTGGACTGTAGGAGGTAATGAGAATTCAAATGTAGATTATTATTTTAGGCATCTCAGGTGGTCTGTGTGGTCTTAAAACTGAGTCTTTGGAAATAACACAGAGTTTAAATACTTTTTAAATGGTGTAGCATACAGTAAAATAACTGTAGTCTGTCTTCATTAGCATTCTATGTATTAAGCATGAATTTCACTCTATTGATTAATGTGACTCCCAGGATTTTCCTTTATACTTGTTGGTTTTACACTTCAAAAATGATATGAGTCCCAAAACTATTTCAGAAAGCAAATTCATTGTCAGTATTCTCCCTGAAAAGAAGAAATGGAGCTCCTTGTTGTAAGAGGTAGTGTGGGGGATGCAGAGAGACAATGAAAAATAATACAAAATCCCTTAGTATCATTGGTTGGATGTTCTGCTTGACTGCTTTGGGTACTGCTAAGCAGCCACTTCGACACTTATTTTTGATGAAGACATGCATTATATCAGGTTGAGATGTATGAATTTTCTTCCTGAAATTGTGTTGTAAAATATCTCCTATCTTAGTAGAGGGCATATGAAACATGGTGCTTGTAATTCAGGAGGAGCCTATGTCTGCAATGGGGCCTACGTTTGCAATGGGGCCAGCAGAGTAGGTAGGACCTTTATGCAGCTGCTGTGGTACTAAACTGTCAGTGATGAATTATTTTTCTGGTGTTTGGCCCAAGTGGGAGGCAGAATAACTGTTTATCAAGCTGCAAGCAGTTTGTGACAGCCAAAGGCTCAGTGAGAATGATCTGGTGAAACCACTGGAGTTCTGTCATATAAGGTTTTGTAGGAAATAGCTCTAGGGGTGCTGTTAAAGGTTATTGAGCTATGCTGGTGCGGTCAGGTCATTCACTGTGACTTTGTAAATGCAAAATTTCAACACTAATAATGCAAAGAATATCCACCTGCAACAAAGACACCAAATAGAATAATTCAGAAACGTGCGCTTAGTCATTAACATTTTAAGTTCACTTTATAACTGTATTTTATTTTCTTTCTGTATGCTTTGTGGGAGTTTGGAAAGAAGGGTTACTTCTGTAGCTTGTCACATAACCTTTGCATAAAAAAGAATTTTCCCAGCAAGTTCCTTGCCCTTACAGAAAAATCTACTAGAAATTAAAAAAGACGTTCAACTCTTGAAAGGAAATGTGCAGTTTGAACCATGAAGGAACAAATGTGTTCAAGCCATCAAAGGGTACTTCGAATCATAGAATAGTTAGGGTTGGAAAGGACCTTAAGATCATCTAGTTCCAACCCCCCTGTTGGAGCAATTGCTCACCAGAATCCAAAAAAAAAATCTTTAATATCAACTTCAGTAAAGGTGGACTGAAAACTAAGTAATGTTTTCAATGCAAATGCATGTGGGGAAGCAGTTGCTGAGCACTTCAAGAGCATTGTTGGAAAGAGACTGAAGAACTCCCAGGGTATTCGGTATGTTTGCAAGTCGTATGTGTGTTAATTTCCATGCTCTAAAAGTGCCATAAATTTGCTTTGTTTGTAAATTTATGTTGTGTGTAGTCTTTTCCTGACTTCTGCAGCAGGAAGGAACTTGAGATTTTTCTTACCTATACCTGTGCATGCTCTCATAGCAGTCTCTCAACTTGTTTTCCGTCATCTTTTTTCCTTTTAACCTTTTATTTTCCGATCTTCTGCTTGCACACGCATATTTATGTAATGAAGTTGTTGCAACAATTGTAACAAAGGCATATTACTTCATGTACTTTTTTTTAGTGATGCTAAAATAAAATACTGCTAGAGCAGATTTCAGTTTCTGACTGGCTGATGGATGTTCCTTTTTGTACAAATACAGAATTACACAGCGGGGAAACAAGTTAGGAGAACAAAGTTTAAGCGAGAGTGGCAAATCTGTGTGTAAACATGGTATTTTCTATTCATGTCCTTTTTGTTGGAGGGGTGTTTTTTGTTCTTTCCAAGGATCCAGGCAAACCAGCTGTTTTAGAGTTGGTATTTAGGATTATTTATTGACCTAGTCAAGCTGGTTCTTTTTGGTACACATATGCAGATAACTGCCAAGTCTCATTTGAGTGTGTATTATGGAGACTATTTTCAAAAGGGAGATAGATCCTTGCCCCTCCTGAAGCCATTTAATTGTGTTCCTGGCAATGATGAGGAAACCTGTGGCTGTCTTTGGCAAGTACGTGAAGATTTCCCTGGAGATGCATGCAGAACTGCACTTCGTAGAATCACAGAATGGTTTTGATTGGAAGGGATCTTAAAGATAATCTGGTGCCACACCCCTCCACCTTTCACTAGACCAGGTTGCTCAAAGCCCCATCCAAATGGAGTACTGCCAGGGATGTGGCATCACAGCTTCAGCAGGCAACTTGTGCCAGTGTCTTGCCACCTTCACAGGCAAGGATTTCTTCCTAATATCTAATCTAAACTTACCCTCTTTCAGTTTAAAGCCATTATCCCTTGTCCTGTAACAAAATGCTTTTTTAAAAAGTCCCTCTCCAGATTTCTCGTAGGTTGCCTTTAGGCATCGGAAGTTGCTCTAAGGTCTCCTCTGAGCCTTCTCTTCCACAGGCAGAACAAGCTCAACTCTCTTGGCCTGTCTCACAGAAGAGATGCTCCAGCCCTCTGACCATCTTCATGCCCCTCCTCTGGACTTTCTCCAAGAGGTCCACATCCATTATGCTAGTGTATGTTACCTTAATGTTAGCTGGAGCAACCTGTGCCTACAGGAATTGGGGAAACCTCCACGGTTAGCTTCAAGCTCTGTGATAGAGAATTGTAAATCACTCAAGATCATATTTCCAAACTCTTGCATAGTAAATGATTTACTTTCTTGCTGTATAATATATTTTTTGTGTGTATTTGTAACATTTTAATAACATTGTGGTTCTCATGATTTTCTAGGTAAGTATGTATGTTTTGGTGTAAAGGGGAAATTTCACACATGCCATAAATGTAATCCAGTGGGACTGAATGACATTCCATTTCCAATTCATGCATAATCTTACAAAATGTTTCCTGTTGTTTTTAGTTTTGGTTGTAAGTTACTAATAAATTTATGCCTGTGTTTGTGCAAAAGTACCTTTCGTAAAAACCCAGCTAAAAATAAGGCTGACAATCCACACTGACTTCTAAAAGAGTTGTTGGTTGTCTGTGCTTTGAGTTACTGAGTTATACAAATGGAACTCTTCCTTTTGGCTGTTTGTTTACAAGAAAAGCAGATTGATGTGTGAGAAATGTGTTGCAAAGATGTATGGTATTCCACTTAGGTGCTTTGAGAAGTGATGTCACTTTTACGAAATGTGATGTTCTTGAGAGAAGAAGCAAGACTGCTAGTAATACTGCAGGCAGAAAGGGTTTGTTGTCTGTATTTGGTCTCTTTTTGCAGAGACAAAACAGCTCGAAGGCGAGGGATATAAGAATGGAAAAGAATAAATACTTCTTTATGTGATGAAACATATTTTTATGTGAACCTTTATTTTTGGAGGGTTAAGGTACTATGGAAACTCAATAAAATTCTTAAAGAAGACTTCTGAGTGCAACAGGAACTTCAGTAGATAAATTAAAGATATTGACATACCTGTCTGGGGGTGAGTTCTGGGTTACTGGGGTTTCACTAACACTGCTTCAGCAATGGTTCAAAATGTCTCCTGTGCTGTAAATTAGAAACTCCTTTATTTTAATTAAGACCATCTGGGAGCTCAAAGGGCAGAAGGCTGGGGAAAGCACCGAGGTGCATGGAGTATTTGTAGCTGCTGGTTTTCAAGGAAAGAACCTTTCTCTACAAAACATCATGCTGTGAATAGAATGAAATGATGAAATGTTATTTTGCAGTCATTGTTTTTAAATGTCCATATAGTATTATGAAAGATGAATAAGCAAATTGACTCTATTTGGGGAGAATATCGCATATATGTGCATATTCCCTTTAGATGGTGACTAATTGAAATTTAGACTTCATTCTAAGCAGTACTAAATAGAGAACAGGACAGTGAAAAAGGCTGTAGATATTTTCAGCACCTGCACTCCAAAAAGTATAACATTCCAAAATGAAGTTGGCTCATGTAAAACCAAAGGCAGCGTTTGATTTTTGTGTGTTTCAAGATGACAAGGTAAAAGTGATGCTTCTTTTGACATGAAATATTTTACCTGACTAGAGCCAGGATACTTCATTTTGGACGCTGTGGCCAAGCGGATACAGATGGAGATTTAAACTGCTGGGAAGGCGTCTCTTTTTCCTTTGATAGCTTGAGCTTTGTTTTAGTTGTCATGGATGTGCTAGATGGACCCCAGATTTCCCACACATCCACAGCGCTCTGACTGAACCATTGGGTAAAGAGGGAACAATTCCAGCCTCTGAGTGAGGTTTTATGACACTAGCTTAGTTTGCTTTCCCCAGATGAAATTAGTCAGTGAACTTGACCTGGATGCATTAATCCTTTTAATTTGGCTGAAACCACATGTTTACTGAAGAAAACCGTGCTTGCTTGAGCCAAATGCCCTTGTCCTCATTGCAAATAGGAAAAAAAGGAATGGCTCAATAAAATTGTCACAGCTTCATAAGGTCAGGTACAGTATTTTTGCCATCGTGTGAGGAGGAGGAACTGAAGAGCCTCTAAGCCAAATTTCTCACAAAAATTCTCATAGTGTATCTAATGCTGAAAGCACTGTACTGTTGAGAGCTAATTTTCTATATTTAGGTTCAGTAGTTTGCTTATCCTGCTGCAGCTGATAATCTCACACAGAAACTTGAGCCTTGATAAGTGGAACAGGAAGTATTTTGAGTCCTGTGGATATGAAGGATGATAGTGTTGCTCTGTTTCATGTTGGTTTAGTAATGGAGAATTTATTTTGTTTTTAAAGTAAGTACTAATAACACACTGAGTTTGCAGTTGAGGATTGTGTGTTCATGTGCACATGTGTGACTTAAAGATTATTCTTTTCTTTACAGATATCAAATTCTCTGCTAAGAGGAGTTGAAACACATTTAACTGTAATGGTCCTATGCCGATTTAAATCAGCTGAACTTTTGCCTCTTAAATCACTGGCTATTTAGCTCATATTTCCCTAATATGTACCCTAAATTTATCTTTTGATTAATGCTGCCCCAAAATTTGCAGGTGCACTTGGGTGTTTGCATGTGTCAGTTTGATAGGTAGATACAAGGTTACAAGAACTGATGTGCAGATGTATGGTCTTTATGAATGCATACAGCACGTATGTGTGTGTCCCTGGAGCCATATAGAAAATATGAGTCTGTGATATGTGAAAAAAAAAAAACGTAGAGGCTGACCTCCTCGTTACATCACATAACCAGATTCATTCATGATGTAATGCCTTGTTCCTTCTAGCACTGTGATCATACATATTTCTGTTCTCTCTTCATATGAAATTAACTTACAGACTTTTAAAGCCTTTTATTTGCAGTCTAGTGCATATTTTCCTCTGCTAGATGGTTGAAAATCAAGTTAACTCCACAGAGGTCTGCAGCACAACTAAGAGAAAAGAATGAATCTCAATGAACTCTTTTTCTCTAAAACTGCATCACCTTCCTTAAGAATAGGGGCAGGTGTAGATGTTGCAATTATCAAGAGAACCCTAGAGGAAGAGAGAGGTGAAGGACCAGAGGAATCCTGTAACTGTCACTAGACAGAATTCCCACTGCCTTTCATCAGGAGTGAATAGCTTTGCTGTTATGACAGTGCCTTGCTATGTTTCTAGGTGGCAAACTCTGTAGTATTTACACCTCACAGAACACTTCTGCCTTAGTGGTATGTGCAGGTCCCATTGCGACAATAAGGATGTAGATAAACTTTTCAGCTTGGGTACCTAACATGAGGCATGCCACTCTGCATTTGGACACATGTAAGCAGTTGATTTAAAAGTGTTCCTATTGACTTCAAAGCAAAACTGTATCTTTTGATGTATGCTTAGATGCCTAACATTTGGCATCCAAAGATTTTAAAGAACTACATTGTCTTTGACTTCTATAGCATATATATTTATACATACGTGGGAACAAAGGTCCTACCTCCCAGAAACTGCCTAAACAGATGCAAGGCAGAAGTCAGTGGTTGAGTGTGGAAAGATAAAGCTCCAGATTCTTTTAGCAGCAGTGTAATCTTTTATAGGGACATGAATTTTTTCAGAAGGCCCTTTCTCAGGGCATGACTCAAAAGAGAAGGCATGCATTCTTGATGTTGAAAGCCCACTTGTGCTTTTTATGTTGACCTTTTTCAGGAGCAGTCTATCCATACATAAAAGAATGCAGTGCTGACAATTTCAACAAAGTTTGTTTAAACTACTCTAAAAGAGGTGATTAGGAAAAAGAAAAAAATTGCAGGAACTACTTTTTCCTCACAAATAATTTAGAAAAGTTTTCTCAAGTTCTGTTTTCTGTCTGCCACTGAATTTAACTCAAGGTGATACTCCGCCCCCCCCCCCCCCCCCATTTTATTTCAATGGCATGTATAACATTTGTACAATAACTTCTGTTGCAGTGAATTCCATTTGACTCAGTTCTGCAAGTGCTTGTATGATGCATGCTCTGGAAGGTAGTCTGATTAAATTTAATAAATCAGTTCCTCTGCTCTATCTAAGGTATACAGAAACTGAGACATGTATGGAGAGTGATGGCTAAAACATCCTTTTATTTTTCAGTCCTATTTGATATGGCAGTACAAAGTTACTGCAGCTTTTCTGTTACACTGAAGGTATTTTTATCTGATATCTCTTACCTGGTCAGAAAACTGAATTACCATTGCATGGAAAATATGTTTAAATAAAATTGCAATTGTAGCGTAGAAGTCTATCACAAAATACATGTTTCATGAAATTTAGGTGTAATCACATAGTTCACGGAGATGCAGTTGAATTCTTTTGCTTAAAACTTCTTGAACTGCTTGCAATGGTTAATTATGGTGAAAGCATTCAGGACTATTAATACTTCAAGATTTAGTACTACACTTTGCAATTTGGAATGAAGTGAAACTATTTTGGAAAAATACTCTGATACATTACATATCTATGTGCTTGTGCACTTGTCTTCATTCCTGGTATGAAAGGGGAAAATTGAGTTCCATTCACACATAATAAATAACAAGATTAGATATTAGCACTGTGTCCATAAAATATTTTTATACTGAATGGATCAATTGCAAGAGACCTACAATCACCATCTATTCCAACTACCTGACCACTTATACTTGTGCCTGGCATTACTGCATCCTAGGTGCAGAAACTGTCATTTGCTCTACTTCAATTTCGTGCCATTAACCACAGACTCAGTCTCCAGTTTTTCTAGGTCCCTCTGCAAGGCCTCTCTCCTTCAAGATGATCAACAGCACCTCCCATTTTATCATTTTAGCAATCTTGCATATGGTGCATTCACTTTCAACTCCTGCATCTAAATCATTGATAGAAATATTAAACAGAACTGGTCCTAAAAATTGAACCCTGAGAAGCGCTTCTGGTGACTGGTTGCCAGCCAGATGTAGATCCACATCTCAGATATTGATATAAGCGCATGTTTAATGAGAAACACTCTAAGATTTTTTTTTTTTTATCCATGCAGCTAAATACTTCTGCTCATCTGTCCAGTCAGACTCTGTTGTTTACTAGAAAAGTTTCATGATCTTTTTAGTGAACCTTCTCTAATTTGCACTAATTTTCAAGGGCTTGCATTGGTCAAAAGCACAACTAAAAAGCAGTACTGCACGAAGGTTGACAGGCAGTTCCTTTCCCTGCTTTACTTGTTTTCTTTGCTATGCCTGAAACAGTCGTATCTTGATGGAGGCTAGCTGTTACAATGAGATATGATCCTCCTGAGGTTGGTAGAAAGGGCACTTGCCTTATACTGTGGTTAATGGGGCAAGGGAAAAAGGTCAGGAGAGATGGAGCAGAGCAACTGACTTGAGTCTGCTTTCAGAGAAGAAAGGAAAGTGCTTTTCCTGATTTTCAACCAAAAAGTCTGAACGACAATATGTTCCAGAATGCTTTATAAATTAGATACACATTTCTTCAGGTAAAGGAATAAACCAGCTTTTTCTGTGCTCCTACTGATGTAATACAGGTAAGATAGATAGTCTCACACATACCAGAACTAATTCAAGGCTTCTCAGCATTAAAGGTAGTGTTTACGTATCTGATGGTATTGCAGACTGGACTGTGGGTGAGGTGCAGTGGCTGACTGGAGGAGTTGCATGAATCTCTGGCAGGTGAGATGGCCTGAGTGATTTTTGAGTGGAAAAGAGCATGGGAGTAGATTTTCTGGAGTTATGGGCACTAGTGTGGCAGCCTTACACAGTGTATCTGTCTCTCCTCTTGTATTCACTGGGGTATGGACCTCCTTTGCACCTTTCCAGCCACAGAGCCACAGGTTTCCTGCTCTGCCAGTAGGTACTGGCCTGCCTCCATGCTGTTCACCTCACAGAAAGCACTACGTGCACCACTTGCATCTTGGGCTGCTGGGGAGGAAAAGGGATAGCAGAAAGGGCTAGAGCCCTAGCTGAGCTCCTTCGCACAAATAGGAAGGTATCAGGTAGAAAGAGAAGGTCTGAGATAGGGAGCTAGTAAGTGCTATGACCAGAGAGGGGTTTGGCTGTTCTTGAGATTGCTGGGGGGAGAGTAAAGAAGACAGTTGCTCCTGCAGTAGTTTTTGCCCCCTTGTGTGTTGCATTCTTAGTAGTCTGCCAGTAGGTAGGGTATGACAGCCAGCCTTTGTCCCCTTCAGCACAGGCAGGGAAGGCAAAATGCTGCCTCTTCAGGTCACTCCTATAAGCAGCTGTCTTGCTGTGCTCATGCCTTAAGTCAGCTCTGATATTGG